>ML663009.1:45773674-45993485 GCA_007570785.1 Antilocapra americana | reverse complement strand
GTTTTCTCCTGTAGTTGATATCTAATCTCACTGCATTGTGGTCAGAAAAGATGCTTGGGATGATTTCAATATTTTTGAATTTATCAAGGTTAGATTTATGGCCCAGGATGTGATCTATCCTGGAGAAGGTCCTGTGTGCACTTGAGAAAAAGGTGAAATTCCTTGTTTTGGGGTGGAATGACCTATAGATATCAATTAGGTCTAGTTGGTCTATTGTTTCATTTAAAGTTTGAATTTCCTTGTTACTTTTCTGTCTAGTTGATCTATCCATTGGTGTGAGTGGTGTATTAAAGTCTCCTGCTATTATTGTGTTGTTGTTGATTTCCCCTTTCATATTTGTTAGCGTTTGCCTTACATATTGTGGAGCTCCTATGTTAGGTGCATAAATATTTATAATTGTTATTTCTTCTTCCTCGATTGATCCTTTGATCATTATGTAATGTCCATCTTTGTCTCTTTTCACTGCCTTTATTTTAAAGTCTACTTTATCTGATATGAGTATTGCCACTCCTGCTTTCTTTTGGTCTTTATTCGCATGGAATATCTTTTTCCAGCCTTTAACTTTCAGTCTATATGTGTCCCTAGGTTTGAGGTGGGTCTCTTGTAGACAACATATATAGGGGTCTTGTTTCTGTATCCAATCGGCCAATCTTTGTCTTTTGGTTGGGGCATTCAGCCCGTTTACATTTAAGGTAATTATTGATAAGTATGATCCCGCTGCCATTTATTTTATTGTTTTGGGTTCCAGATTATCTATCCCATCTGTGTTTCCTATCTAGGAAAGATCCTTTAGCATTCGTTGGAGGGCTGGTTTGGTGTTGCTGAATTCTCTCAGTTTCTGCTTGTCTGAGAAAATTTTGAATTCTCCTTCAAATTTGAATGAGATCCTTGCTGGGTAGAGTAGTCGGGGTTGTAGATTGTTTTCTTCCATGACTTTAAGTATGTTTTGCCATTCCCTTCTGGCCTGAAGCGTTTCTGTTGAGAGATCAGCTGTTATCCTTATGGGATTCCCCTTGTGAGTTATCTTTTGCTTCTCCCTTGCTGCTTTTAATATTTGGTCTTTGTATTTGATATTTGCCAATTTGATTAATATGTGTCTTGGGGTGTCCCGCTTGGGGTTCATTCTATTTGGGATTCTCTGTGTTTCTTGGACCTGAGTGGCTATTTGCTTCCCCAATTTAGGGAAATTTTCTACAATTATCTCTTCAAGAATTTTCTGATGGTCTTTCTTTTTGTCTTCTTCTTCTGGGACTCCTATGATTCGAATATTGGTGCGTTTAATATTGTCCCAGAGGTCTCTAAGATTGTCTTCATTTCTTTTAATTCTTTTTTCATTTTTCCTTTCTGTTTCATTTATTTCTGCCATTCTGTCTTCTACCTCACTTATTCTGTCTTCTATCTCTGTTATTCTACTGTTGGTTCCCTCCAGGGTGTTTTTGATCTCATTTATTGCATTATTCATTGTATTTTGTCTCTTTTTCATTTCTTCTAAGTCCTTGTTAAAGCTTACCTGCATCTTCTCAATCCTTGCCTGCAGGTTATTGAGCTGCGACTCCAACTTATTTTCCAGGTTTTGGATCATTTTCACTATCATTATTCGGAATTCTTTGTCAGGTAGACTTCCTATCTCTTCGTCTTTTGTTTGGTCTAGCGGGTATTTATCCTGTTCCTTTACTTGCTGGGTATTTCTCTGCCTTTTCATCTTGTTTATCTTGCTGTGTTGTCCCTTTATTGTGGGGATTCCTCTCTATGGGAGGGGTTGGATGCGTGGTTTGTCGAAGTTTCCTGGATGGAAAGGCTTGTGTGGTTTTCTGGTGGGTGAGTCTAGGTTTCCTCACTGTTACTACTAAGAGATATGAATGGGGAGAAAGCAGTCAAGCCAATGATCTCACTCCCAGGTAGCAGTGGGTACTGGAGCTTGGATCTTGAAAGGTACAAAGTTGATACCAGGTACTAATGAGCAAAGATTAAAAATCTAGAGTAAAGACTGGGTTCTCAAAAATACTTAAAAAAGAAAAACGGAAAATAAAAATAAAGGAGAAAAAAGAAAAAAGAAGAAGAAAAAAAAAAAACAAGGTCATAAGGGACTTAAAAATTCTACAAAAATATATATATATATATATATATATAAAAGTTTTAAAAATTTAAAAGATGTTCCTAGTACAGTTATAATGAGGGCTTTCTCTGGTGCTGGTGCATTCGGTGAAGGGAAGGGTCTGTAGATTTTCAGATGATTCCCTGGTCCGGCTTCTCCTTCTCACAGTCTATAGACTCCTTTCTATGCAGTCAGCGCCACCTGCAGGGCTTTAATTTGCTACTCCTGTCAGTTTCAAAGCTGTTCGCTCCGCTCGCCTCAGCGTCCTCTATTTGCTGGCCTTTTAAGTGTCTATTCAGTGCTTTGGAGTTTGCCCTGCTCCTGGTGAGAGGGCTTCCCCCGCCCCCTCTGCTCAGGCTCTCTGTCGTCCGCCCAGCACAGTTGGGGAGTGGGGCTTCTCCTCTCCCCCGGCCCGGCCGCTCTGTTTTCTCAGTGTGCAGCTGAGCACTCCTTCTAAGGTGTATACAGCACCAGTCTGTCCAGAATCCCCAGAAGTCTTGGTTAGCCTCCCCAGGGCTGGGTTATGCCCACTGCTCTCAGGCGGGGGCTGGGCCGGTCAGGAGCCCGCAGCTGCCCAGCCTCTCTGTTGACTCCTCACCGCCCTTTGTTTTGTGCACTGGCCTGGGGGGGGGGGGAGCTTTTCCTGGAAGTTTAGGTCCCTCAGGCTGCTCCGTTCCCTGAGCCTGCGGCCTGCCCTTCCCTGAGCAGGAGCAGTCTGCTTCGGCTGTGCTGCCCCGCTCGGCTGTTCCTTGTAGCCAGAGACGAACCTTGCAGGGCTTAGCTATTAATCTGCTTCTGCTCTCAGCTATATTGCTCTCCAAGATCCACCGCAGATCTGCCAGAGAGAATGCTCCCTGGTATTCAGAAACCTTTCTCCTCTTTTTTTTTTTTCCTCTTTATTCCAGACTCCCCTTCCGGGACGGAACCCGTCCCCAGCTCTTTGTCTCTCCCTCTACTTTTTTTTTTCTTTTCTTTCTTTTGTCCTACCTCCTCACGTCGGCAATGGGTCGCCTTTCCAGATGCCCGATGTCCTCTGCCAGCATTCATTTCCTGTTTTATGGAGTTTGCTCGGCCTTTAAAAGTTCTTTTGGTATATTTATTGGGGAGAGAGTGTTCTCCCCGTCCTATTCCTCCACCATCTTAGTTTCGCCTCCCATAGATAGTATCTTATGTTGTTATTACAGATATGCAACAACTCTGAAGTCTTGCCTACTTCTCAAAGTGTCAGAAATCTGAGGGGCAATGTCTGCATAAATTGAAGTAGTACAATTTCATTTAAGGACCAAAATGAGAGTCTATTAAAAGTTATTTTGAATCCTGGCCAAATTTGAACCTGGAACTTTGAGGGATGATATGGATGGCCCAAAGAAAAAGTAGAAGATTGAATCTTTTTAAGGATTTTAACAGATTTGGTTCTCTTTAAGGACAATATAAGACATAAATATCCACCTTCTTCCCTCAAGCCAAATATAAGTCATAGTATTACTGAGACTATTGGCCCTATATCAAATGACATCCAGACTCCCTTTCATGGTATGATATTTATTCAAAGATTCTATTTTACCCTAAACACCATAATGTTTAAGATACTACTTAAACTTATTACAGTTCATTTCCTCATGTATTTTTTTTTCTACTCTCTCTGTGTAAAGAGCTCATTTACTCTCTCTGTCTATCCCTATTAAAAAAAATGTATGCAGTAGAACACTAAAGATTGTCTTAGAACTTCATACACATGAATGTTTCTTGATGAAAATATGTTGTAAAAGTGTTAATTAAAGCTTTTATAATTTGTTTCAATTTTTTATAAGAATTGTACAAGATAGCATCTAAAACACAGACATAGAGAACAAACATATGGAATGGATACCAAGGGGAAAATTTGGGGGTGAGATGAATTGGGAGATTGGAATTGACATACATACACTATCAATACTATGTATAAAGTAGATAACTAATCAGAACATACTGTATAGCACAGGGAACTCTACTCAGTACTACGTGGTGACTTAAAAGGGAAAGAAATACAAAGAGAAGGGATATATGTATATGTTTAGCTGATTCATTTGGCTAAATTGCAGAAATTGCACACATTGTAAAAGAGCTTTACTCCAATAATTAAAAAAAGAAGAATATGAGAAGCTAACTAAATAATAGTATGGAAAAGTTTTAATAAAATTACATTTCATTTTTTATGTGGTGCTATTCTCCATAGAAAAGGAGATTGATGATCCCCCTTTTCTCTTTTCCTAACTTTATTTTACTAATAAGGAAGGTTCCAGAACAAAGAAATTCACTGCTCTGTCTATAGTTTTCTCACCCATTGATTGAGGTCAAAGTCACTAATGTGGGCACAGTTTTCAGAAATACACTCTTAGCAGAAGGAAAACACATATGGCTGTGTTGAAGAGCAAAAGATTTACCACTAACATTTTTTTTTTCTTTTTCAATCCACCACTTGATCCTGACAATTTTCTCTTTACTATGAGAGACGTGAGGCCTTAATGAAGAACGGCTTTTCATTCTTTTATTTGATGCACTATTATTATTGGTTCTAATTATTTCCAGTTTAAACAAAATGTGTTCCTCATATGATTCAGCCCAGACAGTTAGGAAACTTATTTGTGAGCAGAATTGAGAGGTTAGGAGGATGAACTACAGCTCCCATCGGCTGCAGCTTATCTCTAGGCTCTAATCTATTATCATACTCTTTTACTATAACCTGTTCCCAGTGAAAATACATGAATGAATATGTAGGGAATGAGTGATGACTAGAAGAAATAAACTGGAACTGAGTTTCCAGTCAAATACTCTATTCTTAAACTCAACTCATTCCTGACATTTTACTTAAAATTTGTATGAGTTTACTCCACATAGGCTCTTCTAATTCATAAGTCAAACGTGTCAGTCTCTTTAGTAAAGAGTTATGTTCTTGAATCAAATGAAATCAAGGCACCAACTTGGCTCTTCACTGTTTTTAGAACAATCTGTTATATAGAACCCCTGAACCACAAATCATTATTTTTTTTAAATTTTTAAAAATATAAATGCATTTATTTTAATTGGATGCTAATTACTTAAAAATATTGTATTGGTTTTGCCATACATTGACATGAATCCATCATAAGTGTACATGTGTTCTCCATGCTGAACGCCCCTCCCACCTTCCTCCCCATCCCATCTCTCTGGGTCATCCAAGAGTACCAGCCACGAGCACCCTGCATCATGCATCAAACCTGGACTGTTGATTCATTTCACATATGATAATATACATGTTTCAATGCCATTCTCCCAAACCATCCCACCCTCACCCTCTCCCACAGAGTTCAAAAGACTGTCCTATACATCTGTGTCTCTTTTGCTGTCTCACATACAGGGTTATCATTATCATCTTTCTAAATTCCATATATGTGCATTAGTATACTGTATTGGTGTTTTTCTTTCTGTCTCACTTCACTCTGTATAATAGGCTCCAGATTTACCCACCTCATTAGAACTGATTCAAATGTATTCTTTTTAATGGCTGAGTAATATTCCATTGTGTATATGTACCATGGCTTTATTATCCATTCATCTGCTGATGGACATCTAGGTTGCGTCCATGTCCTAGATATTGTAAGCAGTGCTGCAATGAACACTAGGGTACACGTATCTCTTTCAATTCTGGTTTCCTCTGTGTGTATGCCCAGCAATGGGATTGCTGGGTCATATGGCAGTCCTATTTCCAGTTTTTTAAAGAATTTCCACACTGTTCTCCATAGTGGCTGTACTAGTTTGCATTCCCACCAACAGTGTAAGAGGGTTTCCATTTCTCCACACCCTTTCCAGCATTTATTGCTTGTAGACTTTTGGGTAGCAGCCATTCTGACTGCTGTGAAATGGTACCTCATTGTGGTATTGATTTGCAATTCTCTGATAATGAGTGATGCTGAACATCTTTTCATGTGTTTGTTAGCCATCTGTATATCTTCTTTGGATAAATGTCTGCTTAGTTCTTTGGCCCATTTTTTGATTGGGCCATTTATTTTTCTGGAACTGAGCTGCAGGAGTTGTTTGTATGTTTTTGAGATTAATTCCTTGTCAGTTGCTTTGTCAGCTATTATTTTCTCCCATTATGAAGGCTGTCCATTCACTTTGCTTATAGTTTCCTTTGTTGTGCAGAAGTTTTTAATTTTAATTAGGTCTCATATTTTTATTTTTGCTTTTCTTTCCAATATTCTGGGAGGTGAGTCACAGAGGATCCTGCTGTAATTTATGTCAGAGAGTGTTTTGCCTCTGTTTTCCTCTAGGAGTTTTATAGTTTCTGGTCTAACGTTTAGATCTTTAATCCATTTGGCGTTTATTTTATGTATGGTGTTAGAAAGTGTTCCAGTTTCTTTTACAAGTGGTTGATCAGTTTTCCCAGCACCACTTGTTAAAGAGATGGCCTTTTCTCCATTGTATATTCTTGCCTACTTTGTCGAAGATAAGGTGTCCATAGGTGTGTGGATTTATCTCTGGGCTTTCAATTTTGTTCCTTTGATCTCTATTTCTGTCTTTGTGCCAGTACCATACTGTCTTGATGACTATGGCTTTGTAGTCGAGCCTGAAGTCAGACAGGGTGATTCCTTCACTTCCATTCTTCTTTCTCAAGATTGCTTTGGCTCTTCGAGGTTTTTTGTATTTCCACACAAACTGTGAAATTATTTGTTCTAGTTTTGTGAAAAATACTTTTGGTAGCTTCATAGCATTGGTATTGAATCAATAGATTGCTCTGGGTAGTATACTCATTTTCACTATATTGATTCTTCCAATCCATGAACATGGTATATTTCTCCATCTATTTGTGTCCTCTTTGATTTCATTCACCAGTGTTTTATAGTTTTCTATATATAGATCTTTTGACAAAATTTAACATCCATTTATGATAAAACCCCTCCAGACATCAGGAATAGAAGGAACATACCGAAACATAATAAAAACTATATATGACAAACCCACAGCAAATGTTATCCTCAATGGTGAAACATTGAAAGCATTTCCCCATAAATCAGGAACACGACAAGTGTGCCCACTCTCACCACTCCTATTCAACATAATTTTGGAAGGTTTGGCCACAGCAATCAGAGCAGAAAAAGAAATAAAAGGAATCTAGATTGGAAAAGAAGAAGTAAAAGTCTCAATGTTTGCAGATGACATAATCCTCTATGTAGAAAACCCTAAAGACTCCCCCAGAAAATTACTTGAGCTAATCAATGAATATAGTAAAACTGCAAGATATAAAACCAACACAGTTAAATCTCTTTCATTCCTATACACTAGCAATGAGAAAACAGAAAGAGAAATTAAGGAAACAGCTCCATTCACCATTGCAACGAAAAGAATAAAATACTTAGGAATAAATCTACTTAGAGGAATAAAAGATTTATATGAAGAAAACTATAAAACATAAGTCATTCTAAGAAGTTTTGCTTCATCTTTCTTTGAGGTTTTTAACACATAGGTGCTGGTACTATCAATTGATTGAGATAACATTGATATTGTAATATTTTATTTTCAAGAGAAATATATTTGATAAAGTACATGCTAATGTTTTTATTTCACATATAATTTATCAATTTAAAAACTCACTTTGTTAACTTGGTGTTCTCCCTCCAGCTTCTGCACATCCCTAGACACAATATTTGATAAGTATCATAAATAGAGAGAGATTTTTTTCTTTTCATGATGCATTGGTGAATAGATTTAGGTACATTAGGAGAAATACAACTATCAAAGTAACTATATTAAAAATATTCATGTGATATGTTGCACACTTTGGACTCATCATTCTGTTGCAGTTCTCCTTTCTGATATACTAGACTTTGCATCTCACATTCTCATTCTCTCAACTTCTGATTTCCTGAGATACTATTCCTTACCATTCAAGTAAGTTCACTTCAGTCCAGTTTAGTCGCTCAGTTATGTCTGACTCTTTGCGACCCCACAAACTGCAGCATACCAGGTCTCTCTGTCCATCACCAACTCCCAGAGTCTACCCAAACCCATGTCCACTGAGTTGGTTATGCCATCCAACCATGCCATTCTCTGTCATGCCCTTCTCCTCCTGCCTTCAATCTTTCCCAGCATCAGAGTGTTTTCAAATGAGTCAGTTCTTCTCATAAGGTGGCCAAAGTATTGGAGTTCCAGCTTCAACATCAAGTCCTTCCAATGAATATCCAGTACTGATATCCTTTAGGACAGACTGGTTGGATCTCCTTGCAGTCTAAGGGACTCTCAAGAGTCTTCTCCAACACCACAGTTAAAAAGCATCGATTCTTCAGTGTGCAGCTTTCTTTATAGTCCAACTCTCACATCCATATATGAGTACTGGAAAAACCATAGCCTTGACTAGAAGGACCTTTGTTGACAAAATAATATCTCTTCTTTTTAATATGCTATCTAGATTGGTCTTAACATTTCATACAAGAAGTAAACATATTTTAATTTCATGCCTACAATCACCGTCTGCAGTGACTTTGGAGCCCAAAAAAGTAAAGTCAGCCACTGTTTCCACTGTTTTCCCATCTATTTCCCATGAAGTGATGGGACCAGATGCAGTGATCTGTTTGCTGAATGCTGAGCTTTAAGCCAACTTTTTCACTCTCCTCTTGCACGTTCATCAAGAGGCTCTTTAGCTCTTCTTCACTTTATGCCATATGGTGGTGTCATCTGCATTTCTGGGGTTATTGATCTTTCTCCAGTCAATCTTGATTCCAGCTTGTGCTTCTTCCAGCCCAGCTTTTTTCATGATGTTCTCTGCATATAATTTAAATAAGCAGGGTGACAATATACAGTCTTGGTGTACTTCTTTTCCTGTCTGGAACCAGTCTGTTTTTCCATGTCCAGTTTTAATTGTTGTTTCCTAATCTGCATACAGGTTTCTCAAGAGACAGGTCAGGTGGTCTGGTATTCCCATCTCTTTCAGAATTTTCCACAGTTTATTGTGATCCACAAAGTCAAATTCTTTGGCATAGTCAATAAGGCAGAAATAGATGATTTTCTGGAACTCTCTTGTTTTTTTAATGATCCAGTGGATGTTGGCAATTTGATCACTGGTTCCTCTGCCTTTTCTAAAACCAGCTTTAACATCTGGAATTTCACAGTTCACATATTGCTGAAGCCTGGCTTGGGGAATTTTGAGCATCACTTTACTAACGTGTGAGATGATTGCGATTTTGTAATAGTTTGAGCATTCTTTGTCATTGCCTTTCTTTGGGATTGGAATAAAAACTGACCTCTTCCAGTCCTGTGGACACTGCTGACTTTTCCAAATTTGCTGACATATTGAGTGCAGCACTTTCACAGTATCTTTTCCATTTAGCAAACCCCAGGTCATATATAATCCGTTACATTATTCTGGATGCTATAAAGAATATAAACAAATTATGAATCTGTTCTTAAAATACACATAATCTTCTGGGGGAGGAAAAAATTAACTGAATGAATTAGAAAAGTGCTAAATGTAATAGAATCAAGAACCACCATCCGTTGACTATAGATAAAATGACCAAGAAAGAATCAAGTCCATGTCATTGTTGGCTGGTAATTTTCAAAAGATCTCAAAGTTGTTGTTCAGTCACACAGCCTTGTCTGACTCTTCATGACCCCATAGACTGCATCGTGCCAGACCTGCTTGTCCTTCACCATCTCCCAGAGTTTGCCCAAGTTTACATCCACTGCATAGTCGGAGCTTCAGCTTCAGCAACAGTCCTTCCAATGAGTATTCAGGGTTGATTTCCTCTAGGATTGACTGGTTTGATCTCCTTGTACTCCTAGTGACTCCCAAGAGTCTTAGAGTCTTCTCCAGCACTACAAGTTGAAAGCATTAATTCCTCAATGTTCTACCTTCATTACAGTCCAGCTTTCACAAATGTACATGACTACTGGAAAGACTATAGCCTTGACTATACGGACATTTGTAAGCAAAGTAATGTCTTTGCTTTTTAACACATTGCCTTGGTTTGTCATAGTTTTCCTGCCAAGAAGCAATTGTCCTCTAATTTCATGGCTGCAGTCACCATCTGCAGTGATGTTGGAGGCCAAGTAGAAGAAATCAATCACTGCTTCCACCTTTCCCCCTTCTATTTACCATACTTCAATTATGCAGATGACACCACCCTTATGGTGGAAAGCGAAGAAGAACTAAAGGGTCTTTTGATGAAAGTGGAAGAGGAGAGTGAAACGTTGGCTTAAAACTCAACATTCAGAAAAGTAAGATCACGGCATTTGGTCCCATCACTTCTTGGCAAATAGATGGGGAAACAATGAGAAATCTTATTTTCTAGGGCTCCAAAATCACTTCAAATGATGACTGCAGCCATGAAATTAAAAGACACTTGTTCCCTGGGGAAAAAAAAGCTATGACCAACCTAGGCAACATATTAAAAAGCAGAGATAACTACTTTGCCAACAAAGGTCCATCTATTCAAAGCTATGGATTTTCCAGTAGTCATGTACAAATGTGAGAGGTGGACTATAAAGAAAGCTGAGCACTGAAGAACTGATGGTTTTGACCTGTGGTGTTGGTGAAGACTCTTGAGAGTCTCTTGGGCTGCAAGGAGATCCAACCAGTCCATCCTAAAGGAAATCAGTCTTGAATATTCATTGGAAGGACTGATGTTGAAGCTGAAATCCCAATCCTTTGGCCACCTAATATGAAGAGTTGTCTCATTGGAAAAGACCCTGATGCTGGGAAATATTGAAGATGGTAGGTGAAGGGGATGACAGAGATGTGTGGATGGTATCACTGACACGATGGACATAAGTTTGAATAAGCTCTGGGAGTTGGTGATGGACAGGGAAGCCTGGTGTGCTGCAGCCCATGGGGTCACAAAGAGTTGGGCAGGACTGAGCAGATGACCTGAACTGACGAATGGGTCTGGATGCCATGGTCTTTTTTTTTTTTTTAGTTTTAAGAAGGCTTTTTCACTCTCCTCCTTCATTCTCATTAATATGTTCTTTAGTTCCTCTTTGCTTTCTGCTTTTAGAGTGGTATCATTCACATATCTAAGGTTGTTGAAGTTTCTCCCTCCTATCATGATACTAGCTTGTAACTCATCCAGCCCAGCATTTCTCGTGAAGTTCTTTGCATATAACTTAAATAAACAGAGTGACAATAAACAGCCTTGACATAGTCCTTTCCCAATCCTGAATCAGTCAGTTTTTCCATACAGGGTTCTAATTGATCCTCTTTGAACCAGTTAGTTGTTCCATGAAGTTTTCTCAGGAGATTGGTAAGTTTGTTTGGTATCCCCATCTCTTTAAGAGTTTTCCACAGTTTATTATGATCCACAGAGTCAAAGGCTTTAGTGTATTCAATGAAACAGAACTAGATGTTTTCTTGAATTACATTGCTTTCTGTATGACCCAGAAAATGCTGGCAATTTGCTTTATCTAAACCCAGCTTGTACATCTGGAAGTTCTCAGTTCATATAATGCTGAAGCCTAGTATGCAGGATTTTGAGCATAACCTTACTAGACTGGGAAATGAGTGCAATTTTCCATTGTTACTATATTCAGAATCATAAAGATAAAAGAGAGTCTGTCTGAGTTCATAGTTTGTCACAAATTTTAAGTTACATCCTGTATAAAGTCAATCTTATATTTACAATTTAGAAGTGTTCACTTATACAAATAGAACACACATTAGGAAATGTTAAATTATATACACAAAGTACAATATAAGAAATCTAGAATCCCAACTTAAATTTGCAATTGTTTTAACAGGTAAATTTATTGAGTAGGAGATTTTACTAATCCAGTTTAAATAGTAAGAATTCTCTTCTAAAACGATTTCATATAAGTGGAAACAACAGGGATATAAAAGTAGCAATATTCATAATAGACAAGATATTCTTTAAAACAAATCTATAAAGAAAGACAAAAAAACCCCAGTATATAATGTTAAAGGGATAAATATAAAACGAGGATACTACACTCATTGACATATATGCACTCAATAAAGGAACACCTAAATGCATAAAAAACAAATACGCTAACAGACATAAAGGGAGAAATTGACAGGAATACAATAATGCTTAAAGATTTTAACACCTTACTGACATCAATGGACAGATCTTACAGAAAATAAATCAAGAAGGCAAGAGATCCTAAATGGTGCACCAAAACAGTTGAGCTTAATTGATATCTATAGGGTGTTACATTCCAAAAAAGAAAAAATCAAGAACAAACAGTATATTTTATAGGATAGAATACATATGATAACACAAAACAAGCCTCAGCAAACTTAAAAGGATAGAAATTATTTTAGCAATTTTTAGTGTTAACAAAGCTATACAACTAGAACTCGACTACAGAAAGGAAATCAAGAAAAATATGACGGCAAGGAGACAAAAAGTGCCACTAAAACTCAATGTATCAACAAGGAAATCACATCAGTTCCTCAATACAAATGACAGTTGAAAACACAATCATACAAAAACTATTATGGGATGCAGCAAAATAAATTCTAAGAGGGAAGTTCTTAAGAATGCCGGCCTTCCTTAAACAAGAAAACTCTCAAATAAGCACCCTAAATCACCACCTAAAAGAAACAGAAAAAAAAGAACAAACAAAATTTAAAATCTGTAGAAGGAAGGAAACAATAAAGACAACAGAGAAAATAAATACAATAGAAGTCAAAGGAGAAAAGAGAAAAAAATCAATAAAATCAAAAGTTCATTTTTTAATGGACAAGCAAAATTGCAAAATCCCTACCCAAGTTCACCAAGGAGAGAGAGGACACAGATTTAAAACAAAACAAAACAAACAAACAACAAAAACACATAAAAAATGAGAGAGGAGAAATAACAACCAATACCACAAAAATTCCAAAAAGAAAAAAAAAAAAGAAAATGCTAGGTGCATCCCTTCCACCTCCACCCCTTCCCAGTCCTCTAGGTGTTATAGAACCCCAGTTTGAGTTTTCTGAGTCATGCAACAAATTCCCAGTGGTTATCTATTTCACATATATATTTCCACTGGAAGTTCAAGAGGGAGGAGACCTAAGGTCTCCTATTCATGTTGATGTATGGCAGAAACCAATGAATATTGTAAAGCAATTATCATTCAATTACAAATAAATAAACTAGGAAAAAAAGAAAATACTATAAAGAATTATATGCCAAAAAATTAAACAGTCTAGAAGAAATTAACTAACTTCTAGAAACATACAGACCGTTAAAACTGAGAAACAAAACAGGTAATTCGAACAGACTGATCATAGAAGCCAAATAGAATCTACTAAAACAAAACAAAACAAAAAAACTGCAAACAAAAGTCAAGGACCAGATGGCTTCACTGGGGAATTCTACCAAGCATACAAGAAATTATACCTACACTTTTCAAACTATTCCAAGAACTTGAAGAGCAGGGAACACTCCCAGAGTCATTCTATGAAGTCCTTATCTTGATACCAAAAATCAGACAAAGACACTACAAAAAAAATTATAGACCAATATATTTGATGAATATAGATTTAAAAATCCTAAAAGTATATTAGCAAGCCAAATCCAACAACACATAAAATGATCATACACCAGGATCAAAATGGGTTTATTCCAGGGTGGCAAGGGTATTTTAACACACACAAATTAATCAATAAGATATATCACATCAACAAGAAAAAAGACAAAAACCACAGGATCATCTTAACAGATAAAAAAAAATAAATTTGATAAGCCAGGCATTCAATCTAATTTAACATTCATTCAATATAAAAATTCTCACCAAAGTGAATATAGATGAAATATACTTCAATATAATTAAAGCTATGACAAATTCAGAGCTAACATAATACCCTGTGGTGAAAAGCTAAAAGTCTTCCCTCTAAGTTATGGAACAAGACAAAGATTCCCACTCTAATCACTTTTATTCCCTATAGTATTGGAACTTATAGCTACAACAATGACCAAAACAAAGAAGTAAAAGTTACCCGAATTGGAAAGGAAGAGGTAAAATTGTCATATGCAGATGACATGATTCTCTATGTAGAAAACCTTAAAGACTCAACAAAGAAACTTAATATAACTAATCAATGAATTCAATTAGGTAGCAGAATATGATTAATATGCCAAATATGTTGCATTTCATTACATTAACATGAAATATTATAAAGGGAAAGTGAAAAAAATATTTAAAATTGTATCAAAAATAGCTAGGATTAACCTAATTAAGGAGATGAAATCCTTCACAATGAGAGCTACAAAACATTTATAAAGAAATCTGACGATAACTCAAAGCCATTAAAAGATAGCCCAGGCTACTGAATTGGAAGAATTAATATTGTTAAAATATCCATAAAATCACAAACAATCTACTGATTTAATGTGATCCTTATCAAATTACCCATGATGTATTTATGTGGAACAACATGAGACCCAGAGTTACCAAAGCAGTCCTAAGGAAAAATATCAAGTTCAGTCCAGTTCAGTCACTCAGGTGTGTCTGATTCTTTGCAACCCCATGGACTGCAGCATGCCAGGCCTCTCTGTCCATCACCAACTCCCGGAGTTTACCCAAACTCATGTCTATTGAGTCAGTGATGCAATCCAACCATCTTATCCTCTGTCATCCCCTTCTCCTACCTTCAATATTTCCCAGCATCAGGGTCTTTCCAACGAGTCAACTCTTCGCATGAGGTGGCCAAAGTACTGGAGTTTCAGCTTCAACATCAGTCCTTCCAATGAACACCCAGGACTGATCTCCTTTAGGATGGACTGGTTGGGTCTCCTTACAGTCCAAGGAATTCTCAAGAGTCTTTCCCAACACCACAGTGCAAAAGCATCAATTATTCGGCTCTCAGCTTTCTTTATAGTCCAATTCTCACATCCATATACAACTACTGAAAAAAAGCATAGCCTTAAGTAGATGGACCTTTTTTGGCAAAGTAATATCTCTGCTTTTTAATATGCTGCTTAGGTTGGTAATAACTTTCCTTCCAAAGAGTAAGCATCTTTTAATTTCATGGCTGCAATCACCATCTGCAGTGATTTTGGAGTCCCCCAAAATAAAGTCAGCCACTGTTTCCCCGTCTATTTTCCATGAAGTGGTGGGACCAGGTGCCATGATCTTAGTTTTCTGAATGTTGAGTTTTAAGCCAACTTTTTCACTCTCCTCTTTCAATTTCATCAAGAGGCTCTTTAGTTCCTCTTCACTTTCTGTGACAGAGTGATGCCATCTGCATATCTTAGATTATTGATATTTCTCCTGGCAATCTTGATTTCAGCTTGTGTTTCATCCATCCCAGTGTTTCTCATGATGTACTCTGCATATAAGTTAAATAAGCAGGGTGACAATAAACAGTCTTGACATACTCCTTTTCCTATTTCAAGCCAGTTTGTTGTTCCATGTCCAAAGTTGGAGGGATAACCTTCCCAGACATCAGACAATGCTACGTAGCTACTGTAATGAAAATAACATAGTTTTGGCACAAATTAGAGTCCAGAATAAACCTACACACCTATAATCAATTAGTCTTTGAGAAAGGAGCAGGAATATACAATGGAGAAAAGATTCTTTAAAAAAGTCACTTCAGTAAGTTGTAATGGGAAAGCTGAACAGCCTCATGTAAATCATTGAAATTAGAATACTCCATATACACATCATATACAAAAATAAACTCAAAATGGTTTAAATAGCTAAACATAAGAAATGAACCATAAAATTCCCAGAAGAGATCATATCCAAAATGTTCTCTGACAGATTATAGCAACCTTTCTTATATCACTCTTCCAAGGGAATATATATATATATAGCAAAAAAAAAAAAACCTCTAAGTTGGACTAATTAACTTAACAGCTTTTGCACAGCAAAGAAAATCATAAAAAGGAAAACATACAAATGGAATAAAATATTTGCAATCTATGTATCTGATAAGAGATTAATTTTCAAAATGTAAAAACAATTCATACAACTCAATAACAAAAAGTAAAGAACTTTTTCTACACATTCTGGAAAGAATGTGTAGAAAAAGGAGCTCTCCTACACTCTTGGTGGGAATGTAAATTGATGCAACATGTACCCCAATGTTCATTGCCGCATTGTTTACAATAGCCACCTAGATGCCCATCAACTGACGAATGGATAAGAAAGCTGTGGTACATATACACGATGGAATATTACTCAGCATTAAAAAAAAATCATTTGAATCCGTTCTACTCAGGTGGACGGAACTGGAGCCTATTATCCAGAGTGAAGTAAGCCAGAAGGAAAAACAAAAATATAGTATACTAATGCATATATATGGAATTTAGAAAGATGGTAACGGGAACCCTGCATGTGGGACAGCAAAAGAAACGCAGATGTATAGAACAGACTTGTGGACTCTGTGGAAGAGGGCAAGGGTGGGATGATATGGGAGAATGGCATTGAAACATGTTAATTATCATATGTGAAATCAATCGCCAGCCCAGGTTTGATGCTCGGGGCTGGTGTACCGGGATGACCCAGGGGGAGGGAATTGGGAGGGAGGAGGGAGGGGGGTTCTGGAGGGGGAGCATATGTATACCCATGGCGGATTCATGTCAATGTATGGCAAAACCAACACAATAAAGTAAAGAAAATTTAAAAAAAAAAAGTAAAAGTATTGTGGTCTTTCTTGCTAGCTCAGCTGGTAAAGAATCTGTCAATAATGCAAGAGACTACAGTTTGATTCCTCAGTCAGAAAGATCCCCTGGAGAAGGGATAGACTACCTACTCCAGTATTCTTGGGCTTTCTTGGTTGGCTCAGATGGCAAAGAATTTACCTGCAATGTGGGAAACCTGGGTTTGATCTCTAGGTTGGGAAAATCCCCTGGAGGAGGGCATGGCGACCCATTCCAGTATTCATGCCTGGAGAATCCTCATGGACAGAGGAGCCTGCTGGACTGTAGTCTATGGGGTCACAGAACTAGACATGACTGAGTGCTTAAGCACACACACAGAAGTATTCTATGACCCAGCAATCCTACTTCTACATATGCATCTGAAAGAAATGAAAACTCTAATTAGAAATTATACAGGAACCCCAATGTAACCATTGTAATAACACTAATTACAAGAACAAAGACATGCAAGTAAACCTAATGTTCATCAACAGTTGAATGGATAAAGAAGATGTGATACATGTATAATGAACTATTAATGAGCCATAAAGAAGAAATATTACACTCTTCTGCAACATCAGTAGACCCTAGATATTGTCATACTGAGTGAAATAAGTCAAGTAGAGAAAAACAAATATTATATCATATCACTTATATGTGGAATATAATAAAATATTATATAATATTATATATTATTTGATTTTATTATATAATAAAATATTTATAAAACAGAGTCAAACACATAGAAAGCAATCTGTTGATTACCAAAAAGTGGAAAGGAGGGAGGATAAATTAGGAGTTTGGTATTAACAGATATACACCATTTTTATGATAGATAAGCAACAATGGTATCCTCTATTGCCTAGAGAACTGCATTCAATATCTCATAGTTATCCAATATGGAAAAAAATCTGAAAAAAAATATGTAGGAATTATGTTGCTGTATTCTTGAGCCTAAAGGAATATTGTAAGTCAACTATATTTCAGCTAAAAAAAATAGTTTTACTGTGAAATGGATCAAAAATCTTGAAATTTAGAATAACACTAGGGAGATACCTGCAAGAACAATTTCTATTTTTTGTTTGGTTTTGGTTTTTCTCTTGCTAAAAGTTGGATTAGGATGGTAGCTTTGACAATAACAAAGAAGAAGCACTAGTGATGTGTGCAAGATAAATAGCATCAAAACAATAAAGAAGTAGCAAAGACAAGATAACAGAAAAGGAAGGAAATTGTAAAACAAAAACAAAAAGTAAAACTTTAAGCTAATTCACTGAAAGTTCTGTCTTGGCATATATAATGAAAATCGGGTTGGCATAAATGTGGCTAGATACAGATGGAAAACTCTTGCAGGCATAAGAATCTGATGACTCCAAAAGATGAGCCAGGCTCTCTGGTGGTTTATTTTTCCCTTTCATGAATCATAACAATGCTATTATTTTATTGGTATAAAAAATGTCATTCCCAAGGAAGTAAGGTGATTAAAATAAGTGTATAGTTTTCAGGAGTAAATCCTCCAAAAATGTGGTTTTATACTGTTCCATAATATGAGATTTACCTGAGGTGCACATTAAAGAGTTAAATTCATGGTCAAGGATCCATGAATCTGTCATTTGATTACTATTTTGTTGATTTTTAAGCACACTGAAGTTGAGAACAGCTACATGAGCTTCAAAGCTAGCACATGTGAAACTCTTCAGTTAACTTCATTTGGCATCTATGAGAATATGCTTGGTGGACCTCTGGAGGCAGGGGGCATAGGTGAGCAATGGTCCTGGAGCAGCTGAGGTCAGAAAATCCTTCCTGCATTTTGAGGCCACTCACTCCTCCCTTTGATTTCTCCTGACCCAGTGGCCACCACCACAAGTGTACTAAGAAAGACCCTGTCTTGGGAGAAACAGGGTTCCTGTGGGGCCCAATTTTGTCTCAGGGAGCCCTGTGTGGGCTTTGCCAAACCTTCCTTAGAAGACCTAACAGTCTGCATGCTTCCATCCACACTTTTCTCTCTCCTTCACTCAGTTCCCATCTGTTTTCCCCATGCAGACATTTTCCCCAGTAGAGTCCTTACATATTTGATTACTTCTCGGTTTCTACTTCTTGAAAAATCTAAACTAACTTTTTTTTTCACTTTGAATAAACTATGATGAACATAGTTTCACTCTTTACTAATGATACCTGGTTTATGTTTTTATAATGTAAATAGTTGTATTGCTTTAGAATCATTGATGTAGCATGTACAGTATAATTCCCTAGAAATAACCATAACGCTTACTGAGTACTTCTGAAGAACCAGGCTGAATTCTAGGTACTCTATATTCATTATTATGATCAGTGGTGTGCTGGTAAAGAACCTTTAAAAGGGAGCTTTTAGAATAATATTTGCCCTCTGGGTCATGCCAGTGGGATGGAATCGAGAGGGAGGTGGGAGGGGAGTTCTGGAAGGGGAACACATGTATACCCATGGTGGATTCATGTCAATATATGGCAAAACTAACACGATAATGTAAAGAAAAAAATAAATAAATTTTTAAAAAAAGAAAAAATAAATAAAATGAACTGTCTTTTCCATAGAGGAAAGGGGGTTTAATGGATATATAAATAGAGAATAATAAAAGGTTGATGAGATAATGAGATTTCTGCATTAGAGTGATACATATTAACAGAAACCTAAGCTGGGGAGCTTCTTAAGTTTTAATGCACTGAATATCAGCATTTAATGAGATCTGTCAGGATTTTTAAAAACTAGAGAAAATTGGCTACACAGTTCAAATGCAAAAAGCAATCTTGTACAAAGACTTTCTTTCCTCAGAATATTTCTGGCTCAGGATAAGGTACTAGTTCTACCAGATTGTAAATAAGTAGTGAAACTGTTAGTCACTCAGTCATATCCAACTCTTTGTGAGCCCATGGACTATAGCCCACCAGGCTCCTCTGTCCATG
This sequence comes from Antilocapra americana, assembly GCA_007570785.1. Lineage (NCBI taxonomy): Eukaryota > Metazoa > Chordata > Mammalia > Artiodactyla > Antilocapridae > Antilocapra > Antilocapra americana. Next base: position 45,973,850 of record ML663009.1, on the reverse strand, counting down.
GAATTCTCCAGACAAGAACACTGGAGTGAGTTGCCATTCCCTTCTCCAGGGGATCTTCCCAACTCAGGAATCAGGTCCAGGTGTCTCACATTTCAAGAAGATTCTTAACATTCTGAGCCATCAGGGAAGCCTGTAATGATACAATAATAAAAGCAGCATGCTAGGATTGAAGGTTAGATTATCACCAATGGGACAGAACTGACAGTTTAGAAATAGATCAAGAATTATGTATAGGATTGGCATATGATAAAACAGGCACTTAAAATCTGTGGGAAAAATATTATTTACTAAATCACTTTGTGACAATAATTTAAGAGGAAAAATAATGCTGAATTACTATTTCTATTCTAAGATCAAAATAAATTCTAGATAAAAAAAAAAAAGTTAAGAGAAAGAAAATGAGGCCAAAAAAGTATAAGATAAAAATAAGGACAATTTACATTTAAAAAATACTTTTGGAAGTGACAAAAAAATTTTTTTAACAGAAAACAAACTGCAGAAGATGTAGTTTAGAAACGTATCTTCTTAAAAGAAAACATTTTTAAACAAATGCCTATTTGACAAGAAATCAATAATAACATAAAGATAGAATTTTGAGATTATTTCATTTGATTCCTAATTTGAATAACGAATATTTCACATTGTGATACTGTGGAAAGTCCAAACCCTCTGACCACATAAGTGAACAAGTGAACACACAAGGTTCTCTTTCTCCTCTGAGTTGCACGGTGGATGCACATTTGACACTACCCCTCTCTTTGGGGATGAGCCTGATCAAGGGGAGAGATCAGAGGAATGAACTGAGCTAGTAATTTGGAGTCTATCACCTGGAATAGGGGTAGCATTACCATTACCTGGGGTGATTCCCTGATGGTTCAGTGGTAAAGAATCTGCTTCCCAGTGTAGGAGATGTAGCTTCAAACCCTGGACTGAGAAGATCCCTTGAAGAAGGAAATGGTAACCCACACCAGTATTCTTGCCTGGAGAATCTCATGGATTGAGGATCCTGGCCAACTATAGACCATGAGGTTGCAAAGAGTCGACCATGACTGAAGCAACTAAGCACACAGGCATGCACCATTGGCTGTATTTGTAGCGTTTCCTTCAGTTCAGTTCAGTTCAGTTAGGTCACTCAGTCCTGTCTGACTCTTTGCGACCCTGTGAATTGTAGCATGCCAGGCCTCCCTGTCCATCACCAACTCCCAGAGTTTACCCAAACTCATGTCCATCGAGTTGGTGATGCCATTCAGCCATCTCATGCTCTGTTGTCCCCTTCTCCTCCTGCCCCCAATCCAACCCAGCATCAGGGTCTTTTCCAATGAGTCAACTCTTCACTTGAGGTGGCCAAAGTATTGGAGTTTCAGCTTTAACATCAGTCCTTCCAATGAACACCCAGGACTGATCTACTTTATGATGGACTTTTTGGATCTCCTTGCAGTCCAAGGGACTCCCAAGAGTCTACTCCAATGCCACCGTTCAAAAGCATCAATTCTTCGGTGATCAGCTTTCTTCACCGTCCAACTGCACTACTGCAAAAACCATAGCCTTGACTAGATGGACCTTTGTTGAAAAAGTAATGTCTCTGATTTTAAATATGCTATCTAGGTTGGCCACAACTTTCCTTCCAAGGAGTAAGCGTCTTTTAATTTCATGGCTGCAATCACCATCTGAAGTGATTTTGGCACCCCCCAAAACAAAGTCTGACACTGTTTCCCCGTGTATTTCCCATGAAGTGATGGGACCAGATGCCATGATCTTAGCTTTCTGAATGTTGGTCTTTAAGCCAACTTTTTCACTCTCCTCTTTCACTTTCATCAAGAGGCTTTTTAGTTCCTCTTCACTTTTTGCCAGAATCCGTTGTTTTCAGGGCTTTGTCTTTTCAGTGATATTGTTGTTATAAACTTGATGCTTTTCATAAATTTGTTTTCTAGAACTCTCTCATAGCCCTCTCTGCAACCTTCATATACCTTAATTTGTTAGCTTATTCTTTTTATCTCAATATCTTAGCAGTTATTAGAAGCAAGATGATCAAGAAGAAACTAGAATTCTAAAACAAAATTATATTTTATAATTATCATATCCAGTTAGCCAATTTTTTACCTGGAGTAGGAATTATAAAAATCTGTTGAATAGACCAGTAGGATAAGGGATCCAGAGAGGAAGTTGATAATTTATTGCCAAATTATCATATAAAAGGCATTTTTAATATTAATAGCTTTAAAGCAAAAGTAATAAATTCAAAAAATATAAAGAAAAGTATTTTCATCTGTGAAGAGGTGCTATGGTGAGACCCAAGAGGGTAATAGGCAGGAAAGGCCAGAGATCCCCAAGCAGAAGGAAGAAATAAACTGCAAGTGGTAAATTTTTTTTGATTTTTGTTTTCTCCTCTATTGATGAAACTGGTTCTACCTAAAACTAACATTATTTTCCTTGCTCAAACTTTGGTCTGATAATGGCTCAACAAACCAATATTCCTGTCAATTGTTTTATGGCTGGGGGATGACATACCTCATGCCATCCTACCTCAAAAATGCATATTGTGAGGCAAGGGCCTTTTGAAACTCCCTCAGCCTTGAGATGTCTCTCTCTCTCTTTTTTTAAATCTGATTAGTAGCTTTATTTTTATTATTTTTTTTCTTTACATTATCATGTTGGTTTTGCCTTACATTGACACAAATCCACCACGGGTATATATGTGGTCCCCTGATTAGTAGCTTTCTAACAGACATAAAGCACCTTTCTAAAAACTAGCAAGGGGGTACTCTTTCTGTCCCCTTCTTATTTCTATGTCAAAAGCTTTCCCTATCTCTATTATACATTAATAAAAATTTGCTACACAAAAGGCTCTCAGTAGCCAAGCCTCGCTTCTGACTCCACATCGAAATCCTCTCTTCCAGAGGTCATGAATCCCAGCTCTCAGCAACAAACTTTCAGACCCAATACATATAAATATATTTTTCAATTTATTTATCCATTAGACATCTGGATCATTATGGTTTTTCTTTTTACTTCTGAGAGGACAACTTTAATTTAGTTAGCTAAGAACAATAGCACTTTTAAATTGACAATTAAAGTCTCAATAAATGGCACTTCTCTGTAATTTGTCTTAAAATGCACTAATATATTTTCTCTTGTGGTCATTAGTTTAATTAAATTTGGTTTAAGTTATAATCCTTTAACTTGAATAAGCATTAACTTGTTATGGCCATTGACTGATTTCTAAACAGATGATTTCCCATTTCAATATGCTCCATTATGCAGAGCAGTGATGATTATTTCTACATCTCAGAAATTAAAGTTTGCTGGTCTGACTCAAAATATTTAAACCACTACAGTAGTGCATTCAGTGAAGCTCTTCCCATGTCCCTCATTTTTCACATGTCTTTAATCATCCACTTCTTGTCTCAGCCTTCACGATTCAGCTTGAGATTTTCTCTAGCTTCTTTATTTTTTATGCATTCTTAAAACAGAAATGATGTAAGGAGTTCCATGACAATGTGGCCACATTTCTTATGCTTTCTCACAAAGGAATTGTTGGAGATGTTTCTTAGCTTGTGTATCATAATTTTTTTTTTGACATCTGACATTGAAGTTTAATTCTACATAGCTTGGAGGAATCTGAATAAAATGGTAAGAATATGAGGTAAATTTTAGGGCAATTTCAGTCTTTCTTTTTTTACCTGCTGAGTCTTTTCCTGAAAATGTGAATAAATATTCCATTTTCATTTCTGGAATATATATAGTATTCTATGTTCCATTTTTCTTCACAACCTGATGCTGTGGGAAATGAGTCAATATATTTCTTAATCAGCATCAGTTACATAAATTGTGGGCTCAGTGAAAATTGAAACTGCGAAGCTTCTTATTCAAAAAGTAGGAAAGCACAGTGAAGCTATAAGACTTTAAAATATAAAACTTTTTCTTTTCTTCTGCAGTCTCTATCTTGAATTGACATGTTTTTTTATATTTAATGTTGTAAGGAAAGGAACGTTTTTATTTAACTTTATTGTTCATTTTTTTTATTGTTTAATGCCAATTTCAATTTCAACTATGCCAATTTAAAAATATCCATTTAAAAATATTTAGCAACTATATGGATGTATTAAAATTGCACAATCTGTATTCACTAGCTTGTACATGGATATGTATTTACTCTAAAGAACAGTGAAAACTCTGCCCACAAATATCTCATCTGTATTTTCATCCAGTTTTATTGGGAGATAATAAATTATTGTGTAAGTTTTAACATTATTGTGTAAGTTTAGAAACATAACACTACTGTGTAAGTTTAGATAATGCAGTATAATGAGCTGACTTGCATATATTGTAAAATGATTACCACAATAAATTTAGTTAACATCCATCATCTCATATAGATACAAAGAAAGAAAACATGCTTTTTCATTGTGATGACAATTTTTAGAATTTACTCTTTGCAGTTCTCAAATACATCATACAACATTTTTAACTGTAGTTATAACCTTATACATTAAGGTCACATTCCCAGTACTTTTTAATGTGGTAACCACAAATCTTATTTATTTTTCTATGAGTTTGTTCTGGGTGAGTTCTTTTTTTTTTTTTTATGATCCTATCTATACAAGAGATCGTACAGTGTTTGTCTTTTTCTGTTTGATATTTCATTCAGCATAATGTACTCAAGTTCCATCCATGCTGTCACAAATGGCAAGATATTCTTCTTTTTTAAATCATTAAATAACATTCCATAGTTTGTATATTGGGCTTCCCTGGTGGCTCAGATGGTAAAGAAAGAATCTGTCTGCAATATAGGAGAGTCAGGTTCAATCCCTGAGTCAGGAAAATCCCCTGGAGAAGGGAATGGGCACGCACTCCAGTATTATTGTCTGGAGAATTACATGAACAGAGGAGCCTGGCAGTTTAAGTATCACATCTTCTTTATCCAGTCATCTGTGGAAGAAGATTTAGATTACTTCCACATCTTGGCTATAATGAAAATGCTGCAGTGAACATGAGGGTGCAGATATTTCTTCAACAGTGTTTCATTTCCTTTGGATAAACATTCAGAAGTAGAATTGCAAAATTATATGATAGCTATATTTTTTATTTTGTGACGAACTTCCAGCTATTTTTCATAGTGATTGTACCAATTCACATTCTCATCTACAAGGTAAAAGGATTCATTTGTCTTTTTGATAATAGCCATCCTAATGGATGTGAGGTAATATCTCACTGTAGTTTTGAACTGTATTTCCCTAATGACTAGTGATATTGAGCAACTTTTCAAGTACCTATTGGTCGTTTCTGTTTCTTCTGTGAAACATATTTATTCGAGTCTTTTGCCCATTGTTCAGTTGTATTATTTGGGATTTTTTGCTAGTATGTACATGTTAAGTCACTTCAGTCCTGTCTGGTTCTTTGCAACCCTATGGACTGTGGTCTGCTAGGCTTCTCTGTCCATGGGATTCTCTAGGCAAGAATGTTGGAATGAGTTGCCATGCTCTGTTCCAGGGGACCTTCCTGACCCAGGGACTGAACCCATGTCTCCTGGTTCATTATCAGGAGTGCCATCTGGGAAGCCCTGGTAAGTTATGTGTTCTTTATATATTATGAGTTCTTCATATATTTTGGATAATAACCTCATATCATATATATGCTTTTCAAATACTTTTCCCTTTCTGTGTTTTTTAAAAATTATTATTCTGTTGATCATTTCTTTTGCTCTGCATCATCTGTTTTTATTTCATCTCTATTCTGCCAACACTACCTTCAACTTACTGATGAATAAGGAGAAGAAAAAAGGAAAGGAAACCATGGGTTGCCCTATCTTTGTCTTTCCTTCTTTATTTTCACTTTCAGCATAAATAATTAGTTAGCATAAGGAAAAATAATTAATAAATGATGATACGATATGGTACCTTAGTTATTCAAATTATGACATTGCCTTCTTTCCAAGTTGGAAGCAAGTTCTTCTTCCAAAAACATACTGGCCTTGAGGGTTGTCAGTGTTTCTGCTTAATCATAAAAATAACATGTTAAATTCATGCTCACTTCAAGTCTCCTTGAACTCCATGAATTGTAGATCTATAAAATTTTGTCTTCATGGGCCATCTTCAAGTGTTACATGAAAACAAGATGGCAAGAAACGATGAACACATATATTATATGTATCTCCACTGCTTAAATATGTACTTCATTGACGTATCAGACTTCATCTACAAAATGCAATTCAAAAGATAAAACTGTTGAGAATTTCAAGACAGCAACAGCAGTGACATTAAACCACACATGGATTCCTTCTGAATAAAAGATCCTATGTAACTGAACAGGTTATCCAACCATGAAGCCAGAACCTATCTCTTATTCGTTGTTCATGACTTAGCTCACATGTTAAAACCTCATGGATCCCTAGAACTACTTGGTTTCCTTTAATTCCCTATTAACATATGCAGATTACTATTGCTATAAGTTCATGTAGCAATTTCTAACTAGTATTTTACTCATTTGCTGCTTCATCCTTGTATTAGATTGTTAGCTGCTTCATATTTGTATCCTAGTATTGACTTAATTGAAATTATTTAGCACATTATAGTTGCCTAAGAATATTGAATTATCATAAGAATGAATTAATGAACATTTAAAGTAAATAAAATATGATCTCATTTAGAGTATATGATTTCTACTTTTAAAATAAAGATTTTTATTTTAAAGTGACTAAGTGACATCAGGGTGGAATAAAATGTATTTATTTACTATGAAATGTTGTCAGTGTGCTAAAAATATATGGAAATGGTGTATTGTACATCATTGGAACATTTCTATAAGGAACAATAAGAACTATCATTTACTTTGAAATCTAGCATACTCATAGAAAGTGAGTTGTCCAAAGTCACACAGATACTAAAGGAAAACATTTAGATTGAACCTGATTCCAAGCCCAATAGGCGTTTCACAAACTCCAGTGGTTTTCTGATCCTTCATTATTAGTTAAGTATGAATTTTAGAAAAAAAAATATATATATATTATTTGCTCTGCTCTTTTCATTTATTTTTTCCAGTCTATTTTCTTTAAAAACTAGAACCCTGTATGTGAGACAGCAAAAGAAACACAGATGTAAAGAACAGTCTTTTGGACTCTATGAGAGAGGGCAAGAGTGGGATGATATGGGAGAACGGCATTGAAACATGTTAATCATCAAATGTGAAATCAATTGCCAGCCCAGGTTTGATGCTCAGGGCTGGTGCACCGGGATGACCCAGAGAGAGGGAATCGGGAGGGAGTTGGGAGGGGGGTTCTGGAAGGGGAACACATGTATACCCATGGCAGATTCATGTCAATGTATGGCAAAACCAACACAATAATGCAAAGAAAATTAAAATAAATAAATAAATAAAACCAGAAAAATAAATAAATTAAAAATAGAGATGTGAATTTGTTTTGTTAAAAAATATTGATTTATTTTAATTGGAGGATGATTACTTTACAATATTGTGATGGCTTTTGCCATACATCAACATGAAGTTATACGTGTGTACACCCATCCTTAATTCCCCTTCCCCTTCCCTCCTTTTACAAAACTCACTACTGAGCCTTGACCCATTTGGACAAAGGCATTCCCAGAGTTGCCCTGACTCATCCTGAAATGTCTTATCCTCTTCTTTTCACTAAATATTATTATTTCTTTGCAGTTTAGATTAAGTTCTCTTCTCCAGAAAACTTTTCATAAAGATTATTCTAATGATCCCTTTTTTCTCTATGACTCAGGTAGTTTTAGTAGCTTACTTTGAAATCTAGGAGTCATATGCCCTTGATCAATTTATTAATTTATATAAACATTTTGAGTATATATTAAGTGTCCAATACTATTATTTGTGCTTGGAGGATATTAGCTAATAGATAAGGTAAAAAAAACCCTCAAAACTTTTAAGGAGCTTATGATGAGCATTCATTTTTATCTATTTTTCTTTCTTCTCTAATTTCTTTGTGTGGTGTTTGACACAGGAGTTTTATTTCTTTACATTTAAAATTCCCACAAACAAATGATAGTACTACTTTATAATATGTATAATTTTTCAATTTTAATACAGTGTTAATAATTTAGCAAATATATAGTTGAGTAATTGGATTTTGTTAACAAAGCATTACCCAGATATTAATGGAGAAGGTAAATTTTAGATATTGCATGCATCCACATAATTATTAGTAAATGTTTTCATAGTCAAAAATAGAAAATTTGATACTTTATCATATGCTATATACATTGGATGTTTTAATTCTTTCAATAGTCCAATTAAATAAATACAATTCCCATTTATAGACCAGGGCTTGGAGGCTAATTAAGTTCTCTGAAGCTACATAATTGTTAAATGCCAAGACTGAGATTAAAGCTCAAATATTTCTAAACCAGAAGACATGCTGTTTACTAAAATACCATAAATACTACCCAACTAGGAAGTGGTAAGCTTAACTAGGTAGAGAGTTGAAGCCAGTTATATACATCTCAGACATTTATTCATTAGTTATCTGGGTATTATGAAATTTCATTTTAATAGGTAACTTCATGACAGATACAACAGCTTTAATGCCCCTCACTCTGAATTCTACATGAATACAAACTTGACTAGAGACAGAGATACACATATGTATATAAGAATAAAAGCACCTAATGAAGAGGGTCTTCTTATAACCTATTCTGTGTCTATTGAAAATGTGGTTAACAGCATAAAACCCAAGGCTCCAGGCTCCACAGATGTGGCATAAACAAAGTGTTGTGTTACTGAAAGAGTGTAGTATTCAAAGATGATTGCAGTGATACATGCTTATGCATTGTCACTTTCCTAATGTTTCTGCATGTTGGAAATTTGAAGGGTTAGTCTTTAGCTGGAATGAAACTTGACACGTGTAGAGAGAAAGGCAGTGTGGCATACCTAAGTTCAAATCTATTCAAAGCCATTTTTAGTTGTAAGATTTTGACTTCACGATTCAAAAATTCCCCATACTGGTTGATAAAATGGAAATAGTCAAGATTGAAATAATATGAGAAATAAGTTGTGAGAAGTTATTGGCATATAATAGGTATTCAACAAAGGACAGCCACTATTATACATCCTAACTCAATTGTTCTTATCTGGAAATCCACACACTTATCACTAGGAAAATTGTTTTCACTTCTCATAGCCCAGTGTTACTATCTATTCCCCTCTGAATGTCAGACCTAGGTACTCAGAAATAATTAGATGTTCAGCCTTTGTTTGCTAATATCACTTTTCATCTGCTTGGTAATAGCACTCTCACTCATGTGTGCTTACCTTTTCCATTATCATGATCACAAGACTGTTAGCTCTTGAAGGTAAAAACTGTCTGATTCATATTTCTATCACTAGATGTTTGGAGTTCCTACTCTGTCAATAAATACCATGTGCTATGTGCTGATGCCACAATTTGACAGTGGTGTTATGTCTAAAATCATACACTAACAAAAATCATACACTAACTAAAGTCATGGAAGAATCTGGTAACTTTGGTTTATGTGACACAAATAGTTTCTCTGAATAGATTTCTCAGTTTTAAGTGGAATAACAATAGATGACTTTATTGAAATTTTGAAGTTTTGGGAAGCCATAGGGTGATAGAGACAGATGGGATTTTAAGATCATCTGGCCAGTCCTTTGAAGATGGCAAAGTAGAAGGGCATGTGTTCATCTCCTCCTGTGATAGCATCAAAACCACAGCTAGTTGTTGAATAGCTATCAACAAGAGGATGCTAGAACATACCAAAAATAGATACCCCAAGTCCAAAGACAAAGAAGAAGCCACAGTGAGTTGGTAGGAGGGGCACAATCATGACAAAATCAAATCCTGTAACCGCCGGGTGAGTGATGCACAAACTAGAGGACAACAACACCAAAGAAGTTCTCCCACTGTTTGTGAAGGTTTAGAACCCCCACGTCAGGCTTCTAGGCCTAGGAACCCAAGAAAGGAGCTGGGGAGTCCCAGAGAATCGGACCTTGAAGCCCAGCCGGATTTGATTACAAGATTTCCACAGGTCTGTGGGAAACAGAGATTCCAGGCTTGGAAAGCACAAACAAAACCTTGTGTGCACCAAGAATCAGAGGAAAGGAGCAGAGGAGAAGTGACTCCATAGGAAAGTGAACCAGAACTACCTCCTAGTGTTGGAGGATCTCCTGTGGAAGCATGGGTCAGCAAGGGGCTCACCACAGCAACGGGGATAAGGGAGCAGCTGCCTGGGAGGGTCCCCTTTGGCATAAATACACTCATAGATCACCTTTAACCCTACCATAGAGCCCATAGACCTGAGGGCTGGGTTGCCTCAGGCCCAAAAACTACCAAGGAGGGAGGGCATCCCTACCCATCACCAGATAATTGGAGTGAAGGTTTACTAAGGAAGGCCCCGTCCACCAGAGCAAAACCTAGTTTTTCCCACCGCCAGTCCGTCCCATCATCAGGACGCTTACACAAGTTTCTTAGTCTCCTCTACTAGAGGGAAGACAGAAGAAGCAAGAAGAACCACAATCCCATAGTGACTAAAACAAAACCACATTACAGAAATTTAATCAGTGTGAAAAAGCAGAAAGTTATATCCCAGATGAAGGTACAAGATAAAACCCCAGAAAAACAGCTAAATGAAGTGGAGATAGGCAGCCTTTCAGAAAAATAATTCAGAATAATGATAGTGAATATGACTCAAGATCTCAGAAAAAGAATGGAGGCAAAGATTGAGAAGATGAAAGAAATATTTACCAAAGACCCACAAGAACCAAAGAACAAGCAAACAAAGATGAATAATACACTCGAGGGAATCCATAGCAGAATAATTGAGGCAGAAACATGGATAATGACCTGGATGGAGTATAGAATGGTGGAAATCACTGTCACAGAACAGAATATAGAGAAAAGAATGAAAAGAAATTAAGACAGTCCAGGAGACCTCTGGGTCAACATTAAATACACCAACATTCACATTATAGCACTCCCAAAAGGAGAAGAAAGAGAGAAAGAATCTATGAAAATCTTTAAAGAGATAATAGCTGAAAATCTCCCTAACACAGGAAAGGAAATAATTAACCAAGTCAGGAAGTACAGAGAGTCTGAGGCAGGATAAACCCAAGGAGGAACACATCAAGACACATAGTAATCAAGCTGACAAAAATTAAAGACAGAGATCAAATATTAAAAGTAACAAGGGAAACACAACAAACAACATATGGGAACTCCCATCTGACTATCAGCTGATCTCTGAACAGAAACTCTACAAGGCAGAAGAGAATGGCATGGTGTATTAAAGTGATGAAAAAGAAGAACTTACAACCAAGAATACTCTACCTAGCAAGACTCTCCTTCAGATTTGATGGAGAAATCAAAAGCTTTTCACACAAGCAGAATTTAAGATAATTCAGCACCACTGAACCAGCTTTGCAACAAATGCTAAAGGAACTTCTAGGGGCAGAAAATGAGAGAATGAAAAGCCCTACCTACAGAAAATAAACCCAAAATAATTAGGAAAATGATAGTAGGATCATACATATCAATAATTACCTTAAATGTGAGTGGATTAAATGCACCATCCAAACGACATAGACTGGTTGAGTAGATGCAAACATGTGCACGTATGCACTTCCACTTACCTCACCACTCTTCTTGACCCTCTCAATTGTAAGGAGTTATTTTATATTGCTAGGTTAATCATGTTCTCATTATGACTTGCGATTGTAATTATCCTTTATTTTTGGCCTGGTTTTTGGTTGTGAAAACTGATAAACATCTTTTAATATTCTGATTATGTAACTATTACTCACTTAATACCATTATATTATGATTGGTCAACAGAAAAATTGCAGAATTCTACATCACCAAAACTACGATTTAATAGAAAAATCTATAATTACTTTTAAAACTCCAGATGCATATCAGAATTATCTTGGGAATTTTGAAAAAAATACAAATGCCCAGGTATTGCTTTTTTTCTCCCACCCCAGCCCTGAGATCCAGATGTTTCCAATAAGCAGCCATGTTAACACAAATCAAAACAAAACAAAACAGCTGGACTATATTTTTACTTTTACTTTTATCTAATTTGTTTCACATTTTCTATTTTGTATGCAGTGCTTCCACTTCATTTAGTTTATGTTTTCCAATTTCTCCATCTCTCTTTTTTTGTTGTTCTTTCTCATGTCTTTATCAAGCATGGTAGAATAGCTTCTGTATACATATATATAAATAATACATATAATATATATGTACTTTAGACAACTTATGAATTTTTGCATAATTAAGAAGTTTATTAAAAAACAGACAGTACTTTGTGAATAAAGATCCATCTACTCAACGGTATAGTTTCTCCAGTAGTCATGTATGGATGTGAGAGTTGAACTATAAAGAAAGCTGAGCGGCTAAGAATGGATGCTTTTGAACTGTGGTTTTGGAGAACTCATGAAAGTCCCTTGGACTGCAAGGAGATCCAACAAGTCCATCCTAAAGGAAATCAATACTGAATATTCATTGGAAAGACTGATGGAGCTGAAACTCCAATACTTTGGCCACCTGATGTGAAGAACTGACTGATTTGAAAAGACCCTGATCCTGAGAAAGACTGAAGGCCCGAGGAGAAGGGGACAACAAAGGTTGAGATGGTTGGATGGCATCACAGATTCAATGGACATGAGTTTGAGTAAACTCCGGGAGTTGGCGATAGACAGGGTGGCCTGGCATGCTGCAGTCCATGGGGTCCCAACTGAAAAGCTCATGCCACTTTGATACCACTTGTTTGACTTAGTATGAATAGAATGCTAGATTTATAATTTAAAAAGTATATAAGCAACAAGAAACAAAGGTTTTCCACATAGTGCAGGGAACTACAGTCAATATCTTATAATAACCTGTAATGTAAACAATGCGGCGATGAACATTGGGGTACACGTGTCTCTTTCAATTCTGGTTTCCTCAGTGTGTATGCCCAGCAGTAGGATTGCTGGGTCATATGGCAGTTCTATTTCCAGCTTTTTAAGGAATCTCCACACTGTTCTCCATAGTGGCTGTACGAGTTTGCATTCCCACCAACAGTGTAAGAGGGTTCCCTTTTCTCCACATCCTCTCCAGCATTTATTGCTTATAGACTTTTGGATGGCAGTCATTCTGACTGGTGTATAGTGGCACCTCGCTGTGGTTTTGATTTGCATTTCTCTGATAATGAGTGAGGTTGAGCATCTTTTCATGTGTTTGTTAGCCATTTTTATGTCTTCTTTGGAGAAATGTCTGTTTAGTTTATCGTATGTGAAATCAATCGCCAGCCCAGGTTTGATGCTCAGGGCTGGTGCACCGGGATGACCCAGAGAGAGGGAATCGGGAGGGAGGTGGGAGGAGGGTTCTGAAAGGGGAACATATATATACCCATGGCAGATTCATGTCAATGTATGGCAAAACCAACACAATAAAGTAAAGAAAATTAAAAAAAAAATAACCTGTAATGGAAAAGAATTTCAAAAGAGCATATGTGTATATGTGTAACTGAACCACACACACACAAACGAATTCTACTTTTGGAAATTTAATAATTTTCATATTTTTGCCAATTTTTCTAAATGTCTAGGGACATCTAATAACAATGTATGAGATACAAAATTTAAGTACATTTTTGTAGGATAAGATTAATATAAGTTAAATATAAGTCTGTTATATTTAAGTTATTAATGACATAATTCAAGATGCTCCTATTCTTATTTTTCAGAGCTTGATAAACTCTTTGCAGAGAAATGTTAATATGTCTCACTATTAATATATATTTTTTTCTTTTTCTTTTCTTCTGACTTCTGCTTAACGTATCTTGTTTCTTTGCTGTTAAGGTGTCTTATGGTTTATGATGTCTATCTTGTTTGTGCATTGTACCTTTTATCCTTAAAAATGTTCATCTTTGTTTCATTTAAAATAAATAAATTAAAAAATAATAAAGTAAACAAAAAATCATCTGGACAAATATCATCAATTTATATGATAAAACTGTGTAATAACTGAAATGTTTAATAATTGAGACATTTAATAACTTGTCTAAGTGCAAATAGTGTTAGAAATCATGTAAGATCCAACTTCCACTGAGTGCCATCACTGAGGCAATTATTTTATGATCATTATGCACTTTGTTAACAAAAAGACATTTTCACTTAAGTTAATGCTTACTACATATAACATTTAATTGGTTTTTATAATGACCCTCAGAAGTAGAGTAAAATTTGGATTCAAATATAGATAAAGAAAGAAATGCTGAGACAGGCCGAGTCTTTAATTCTGTATCAGAGAAATTCACCAGTGGGGGCCATGCATGAAACCCATACTTGATTCTTTTTACACTATTCTTTCACCATATCTCATTTCTGTACTTAAATTAACCCAAACCAATAGGGGTTCTGTTGTGGCTGTTGCTGTTCTTTAGTTTTGCAATCAATTATTAAATGTTGAGCGTTTAGATTCATAGTATAATTAAACAGAAGGTACACAGGTGGATTTTTTGCCTTTTTATTTTAATACACACACACACACACACACACACACACACACACACACACACACACATCCGTCCCACCAGAGTCATGCATTTGTTACAAATGATGAGCCTGGAATGATACATCATAATCACCCAAAGTCACCCAAACCTTAGTTTACACCAGGGTTCATTATTGGTGTTTTACAATCTACGGGTTTTGATAAATGCATAATGAAAAGAATCCTTCATCGGAGTAGCATACAGAATAGTTTCATTTCTCTAAACTTCCTCTGTATTAGTCAATCATCCTTTCCTCCTTTCCAACCTCTAACAACTACTAATCCTTTTACTGTCTCCATATGTTTGTCTGCCTTTTACAGAATCTCGTATGGTTGGAATAATACAACATGTAGCATTTTCAGAATAGTATCTCTCACTTATCAATATGAATTTAAGTTTATTTGATGTTTTTATAGCTTGAGAGATCAATTATTTTTAATGCTGAATAATATTCCATTGTCTGGATGTACCACAAATTATCTATTCAGCAATTGAAGGATATATTGGTGTCTTCCAAGTTTTGTCAATTATTACTAAAGCTACTATAAATATCCAAGTGCAGGTTTTTGTGTGGATGTAGTTTTCTATTCTTTGGGGTAAATTCCAGAAAATAATTTCAGGATCATATGGTAGGAGTTTGTTTATTTTTGTAAAAGATTTCCAACTGTCTTACAAAATAGCTGCATCATTTTGCATCCCCATGATAATCAATGTGAGTTCTTGCTCCACATCCTCATCAGCAGGTGCCATTCTAACAGATGTTAGAGTGGTTTGTCATGTTTTAATTTCCAATTTCCTAGAGGCATATAATGTTAAACATCTTTTTATGTGCATAATTTCTATTTTTATATATCTTTTGATGAAATATCTATTTAGGTATATGTCCTATTTTTAATTGACCTGTTTATTTTCTCAAAGTTGATAAGAGTTCTTTCTATATTTTCGATAGCAACACTTTATCAGATGTATCATTTACAAATTTTTTTTAGTCAATTACATTGTCTATCACCAAGCAGAAATTTTTAATTTAAATGAAATCCACCTTATTATTTGCTGTGTCATGTATCACGTGCCACTCTTATACCTAAAAGAACTTTGCCACACTCAAATCCCTCTAAGTTTTTTCATATGTTAACTTCTACGAGTTCTATAGTTTTGTATTTGACATTTAGGTCTTCTGATCCATTTTAAGTTAATTTGTGTGAAGGTATGTGTCTAGGCTCACTTTTTTGTATATGCATATTCAGTTGCTCCAGCCAGCATCATTTGTTTAAAAAAGTGTCTTTGTTCCATTGTAATACCTTTGCTTCTTTGTCAGAGATGAGTTGACCATGTTTAGAGGGTGTGTTTCTTATCACTCTATTCTGTTCTTTTTTTTGTCCAGTATCAACTATATTGAATTGTTTTTGTTGTTCAATTGCCAAGTCATATCTGACTGTGCTACCTCATGGACTGCAGCATGTCAGGCTTTCCTGTCCCTCACCATCTCCTAAAGTTTGCCCAAGTTCATGTTCATTGAATTGGTGATGCCATCCAACCATCTCATCCTTTCTCTCCCTCCTCTCCTTCTGCCTTAAATATTTCCCAAGATCAGGGTCCTTTCCTGATAAGTCAGCTCTTTGCATCAGGTGGCCAAAGTATTGAAACTTCAGCTTCAGCACCAGCCCTTCCAATGAGTATTAAGGATTGATTTCCTTTAAGATTGACTGGTTTGATCTCCTTGCAGTCCAAGGGACCCTCATGAGTCTTCTCCAGCACAGCAATTTGAAAGCATCAATTCTTCAGTGCTCAACTTTTTTTATGGCCCAACTCTCACATCCATACATAACTACTGAAAAGACCACTGTTTTGATTCTATGGACCTTTGTTATCAAAGTCATGTATTTGATTTTCAACACACTGTCTAGGTTTGTCATAGCTTTTCTTCTAAGAAGCAATCGTATTCTAGTTTCATTGTTGCAGTCACCATCCACAGTGATTTTAGAGCCCAAGAAGAGGAAATCTGTCATTGCTTCCACCTTTTCCCCTTTTATTTGTCATGAAGTGATGAGACCAGATGCCATGATCCTAGGTTTTGTCTTTTTGTTGTTGTTGTTTTTTTAATATTGAGTTTTTGGCTGGCCTTTTCACTTTCTCCTTTCACCTTGATCAAGAGGTTCTCTAGTTCCTCTTCAATTTCTTCCATTAAAGTGGTATCATCTGCATATCTGATACTATTGATATTTCTCCTGTTTAAGAGCTTTCATACTTTGTTATGATCCACTGTAGTTTTATAGTAATACAAATAGTGCTTGTTCTCCAATTTGTTCTTCTACTTCAATATTGTGTTGGTTATTTTGAATCTTTTGCCTTTGTGTATAATCTTTAGATAAGTTTGTTGATATCCACAAAATAATTTACTTGAAATTTGATGGGGATGTCATTGAAGTCCTATGTCAAGTGGGAGTTATAAGGTAAAAATAAAGTTCTGTAAGAACAACTATCATCTGAGTTTTTGGAAGTGAGCCATGAAGTAAATTTCTTTAAAAAGGAATGTGTTGAGACAAGGTTCAAGAGGGTGACTTAGAATGATCCTGAAGTTACCTCCTCCCACAGACACAACAATTCTACTACTATATATGGATTAATTTCCCCTGAAATTGATCTGCAAACTGGATAAGCAGAATCTACACAACAAAACAGGAAAAGACAGTATCTGGGTGGGTAGAAGAGCAGAGATGGACTTACCAAAGGAAAATGAACACTGTCCATGGCAACCCTCATAGGAAGGGTTACAAAGGTACAGTTATTTTCCCTGTGGAGCAGATGATTTGACTTCCAAATCAGATACCCCAAATCTTGAATCCTGCATTAGAAAGATGGTCCCTTATAAACACGTCCTTGAAATCCAATAAGAAATATATTCAGAAAAACTATAGTGCCAAGTCTTCCCTCATAGCTCAGTTGTTAAAGAATTCACCTGCAGTGTAGGAGACCCTGGTTAGATTCCTGGGTTGGTAAGATCCACTTGAGAAGGGAAAGGATACTCATGCCAGTATTCTTGGGCTTTCTTTGTGGCTCAGTTGGTAAAGAATCCGTCTGCAATGCAGGAAACCTGGGTTTGATCCCTGGGTTGGATGAATTCCTCTGGAGAAGGAAAAGGCTACTCACTCCAGTATTCTGGCCTGGAGAATTCCATGGACTGTATAGTTCATAGGGTTGCAAAGAGTGGGACACAACTGAATGACATTCACTTTCATAGAGTTTCAGGAAACAGACTTTCTCTTCTAATAGAACTGTGTGCAGACTCAGTTAACCCATAAAACAACACATAAACACCGAGTTAAAAAGCACAGGGATAACAAATGGATGAGGACCCACTTACTAATCTTGAAGCATGTGCTGGAGAGGCAGGGACAAGTAGAGAAACACTCTGAAAACAGAGACACTCCCTGTTAAGAATCTTTTTTTTTTTTTTCAAGTGAGAGACAAATCAGGAAATTGCATAATGATAAAGAAGCCAATCCAATAAGAAGATATGACTTTCACAAATGCACCCAATGTAGGAGCACCAAGGTATATAAACAAAATTTTAATGGACTTAAAAGGAGAAATTTAAAACAGCACAATGAGAGTAGAAAACTTTAAAACTTAATTTTTATTGATGGATAGGTCATTCATACAGTAATTTAATAAGAAACATCATTTCAGATTAGAGATTTAGAGTTAATTGTCATATATAGAACATCCCATCTGAAGGCATCAGAATACACATTTATCTTTCAAGGGCTCATGGATCATTATCCAAGAAACATCACGTTAGTCACAAAACAAATCTCAGTAAAATCAAGGAGACTGAAATAACAGCAAGCATCTTCACCAATCACAATAACATGAAA
Source organism: Antilocapra americana (assembly GCA_007570785.1). Classification (NCBI taxonomy): domain Eukaryota; kingdom Metazoa; phylum Chordata; class Mammalia; order Artiodactyla; family Antilocapridae; genus Antilocapra; species Antilocapra americana. The sequence continues at coordinate 45,955,438 of ML663009.1, read as the reverse complement.
TTAGAAATCAATCACAAGAAAAAGCAACAAAAAATATGCTACTGAACAAGTAATGTGTCATCAAAAAAGAGGAGAAATGAAAATTATGTAGAAGAAAACAGAAACAAATACAATATACTAAAACCTATGAGATGCAGCACAATTTATTCTGAGAGGGAAGATTACAGCAAGACAGGCTTACCTCAAAAAATAGGAAAATGTTCTCAAAATGATCTAACTTTACACATAAAAGAGCTATTAAAAAAGTACAAAGTAAAACTTTAATAGAAAGAAGAAAATAATAAAAGTCAAACTATAAATAAACAAATAAATAAAATGGAGGCCAGAAAAGTAATGGAAAAGATCAATAAAGTTAAAGAGATTGTCTTTGAAACAATAAAATTGGCAAGACTTTACTTAGACTAATCACAACACAAAGAGAGGCTCCAAATAAATAGAATCAGACATGAAAGGGAAGAAATTACAATACAACACAGAAATACAAAGACTGTTAAGAGATAACTATGAACAATTAAATACCAACAAATTGGACAACAAAATTAGTATAGAGAGAATATTTCATAACATAATAAAGGTTTTACATGATAAATCCACAAATACATCATGTTCAATGGTGGAAAGATGGAAGGTTTTCCTTTAAGATCAAGAACAGAGCAAGAATTTCCACTGTCATCTCTTTTATTTGACATAATAATAAACATCCTGACTACTATTGCCATCCATGATGCTTGAAGGGACCACTGCACACTCACACTTCTATATTAAGGAGATAACATAGGCTGAGAGAAGAAACAGACAATATCCAAACTGAAAACAACCCCTCAGTTTCAGAAAAGATGTAGAAGGAACTTGAACTCATCTGCTCTCATGAAAATGAACTTCTGAACAACAATCAAATAAGACTGGAACCAAACGAAAAATATATTTTACACTTAAAGACAAAGAAGCCACATAAAATGGTGGGAGAGTAATTTGGCTATCCTAAACTGGAAAATAATTATATCACAGAAGTTCCCTAACATAAGTAATAGGTCTAACTCCCACACCAGGCTACCTAGAGTGGAGGTCGAGCAATTGGAAGAGGAGTCCTGAGACTATTTGAATTTGAAGTTCAGGAGGGCTTGAATACTGGAGCTTCATAGGATTGAAATATATACTCTACTCTTGGAAAGTTCACACAAAGTTTCATATGCACTGGACCCAAGCACGATACAGTAACTCCATGGGAGCCAGGGTCAAAACTACCAGTGAGCCTTGGAGTGCCTTTGGAGGGGTGGGAGCTCTGTGGGGCAAGGACACTGGTGACAGAGATCCCAGGGTGTAGGGATTGGCATGAGCTCTCCCAGAGGTCAACATTTTGGCACTAAGACTTGGCCCCATCCAGTAGACTACAGACTTGAGTGCTTGGACACTTCAGGCCCAACAAACAATCGGATGGGAACACAGCCACAATCATGAGCAGTCAGGTTGCCTAAAGTTATTGAGCTTACATATATTTCTAAATATACCACTTGACACATACTGCCCACTGGAGGGAAAAAATCCAATTCCACCCAAAAGTGAGCAGGCACTAGTCCTTCCAAGCAAGAAAAATGTACAACTCCTTGGATCAAACTCACCCACAAAAGGAAGACACAGGAAACAACAGGAACTCCAACCTTGAAACCTGTGGAAAGGATACCACAAATACAGAAAGTTATACAAATGAGAGGACACAGAAATACAGTCCAGAAAAGATACAAGAAAGAACCCAGAAGAAAAACTGAAACAAGGATGTCTACTCTCTCTATTTATATTCAACATAATTTTGGAAGTCTTAGTTATGGCAATCAGAGAAAAAAAGAAAGAAACGAAATAAATCCAAATTGGAAAATAAGAAGTAAGGTTGTCACTCTTTGCAGATGACTTGATACTACACACAGAAAATTCTAAAGATGCTACCTGAAAACTAGAGCTCATCAATAAATTTAGTGAAGTTGTAGGATACAAAATTAATACAAACAAATTTGTTGCATGCTTATATACTAACAACAAAAGATCAGAAAGAAAAATTAAAGAAACAATCAAATTCACTATCTCTAATAAAAAGAATAAAATACCTAGTTATACAGTTACCTAAGGAGGCAAAAGACCTATACTCTGAAAACTATGACACTGATGAGAGAACATGGAGATGACACAAACAGATGGAAAAATTTACCATGTTCTTGGAATAAATGAGTCAATACAGTCAAAATGACTATACTACCCAAGGTGATACATGGGTTTAATGCAATTCCTATTAAATAACCAATGATATTCTCATAGGATTAGAACAAAAAGTGCAAAGTTAGTATGGAATCACAAAAGATCTCAAGCATCCAAAGCAATCCTGGGAGGGGAGGGGAATGGAGCTAAAGAAGCCAGGCTCCCTAACTTCAGACTACACTATAGACCCATAGTCATCAAGCAAACTAAGCAATGGACAAACAATTAATCTCAAAAATATACAAGCAACTCCTGCAGCTCAATTCCAGAAAAATAAATGACCCAATCAAAAAGTGTGCCAAGAAGACATAAAAATGGCTAACAAACATGAAAAGATGCTCAACATCACTCATTATCAGAGAAATGCAAATCAAAACCACAATGAGGTACCACTTTACACCAGTCAGAATGGCTGCCATCCAAAAGTCTATAAGCAGTAAATGCTGGAGAGGATGTAGAGAAAAGGTAACCCTTTTACACTGTTTATATGAATGCAAACTAGTACAGCCACTATGGAGAACAGTTTGGAGATTCCTTAAAAAACTGGAAATAGAACTGCCATATGACCCAGCAATCCCACTGCTGGGCATACACACCGAGGAAACCAGAATTGAAAGAGACACGTGTACCCCAATGTTCATCGCCGCATTGTTTACTATAGCCAAGACATGGAAGCAACCTAGATGTCCATCAACAGACGGATGGATAAGAAAGGTGTGGTACATATATGCAATGGAATATTAGTCAGCTATTAAAAAAATTCATTTGAATCAGTTCTACTCAGGTGGACAAAACTGGAGCCTATTATCCAGAGTGAAGTAAGCCAGAAGGAAAAACAAAAATACAGTATACTAACGCATATATATGGAATTTAGAAAGATGGCAATGAGAACCCTGTATGTGAGACAGCAAAAGAAACACAGATGTATAGAACAATCTTTTGGACTCTATGGGAGAGGGCAAGGGTGGGATGATATGAGAGAATGACATTGAAACATGTTTATTATCATATGTGAAATCAATCGCCAGCCCAAGTTTGATGCTCAGGGCTGGTGCACTGGGATGACCCAGAATCGGGAGGGAGGTGGGAGGGGGGTTCTGGAAGGGGAACACATGTATACCCATGGCAGATTCATGTCAAAATATGGCAAAACCAACATGATAATGTAAAGATGAAGAAAAAAAAAAAAAAGAATGGTTTGCCCTGGAAACAAACGGTGATCATTCTATCATTTTTGAGACTGCATCCAAGTACTGCATTTTAGACTCTTTTATTGACTATCAGGGATATTCCATTTCTTCTAAGGGATTCTTTCCTATAGGAATAGATATTAATGGTTGTCTGAATTAAATTTTCCCATCCCATTCTGTTTTAGTTCTTTAGTTCACTGATTTCTGAAATGTTGATGTTCACTTTCACCATCTCCTGTTTGACCACTTTCAATTAAAAATTACTTTGCTGACAAAGGTCCGTATGGTCAAAGTTGTGATTTTTCCAGTAGTTATGTATGGATGTAAGAGCTGGACCATAACAAAAGCTGAGTGCTAACTGATGGTTTTGAACTGTGGTGTTGTAGAAGATTCTTGAGAGTCACTTGTACTGCAAGAAGATCAAACTAGTCAATCCTAAAGGAAAGAAATTCTGAATACTCACTGGAAGGACTGATGTTGAAACTGACGTTCCAATAATTTGGCCACCTGATGTGAAGAACTGACTCCTTAGAAAAGACCCTGATGCTGGGAAAGATTGAAGGTAGAAGAAGGGGAAAACAGAGGATGAGATGATTGGATGACATCACCAACTCAGTGCACATGAGTCTGAGCAAATTCCGGGAGTTGGTGATGGACAGGGAAGCCTGGCATGCTGAAGTTCATGGAGCCACAAAAAGTCTGACAAAACCGAATGACTGAACTGAACTGAAATGAACTGAATTCACCTTGATTCATAGACATAACATGCCAAGTTCCTATGCAATATTGTTTTTTATAGCATCGGATTTTACTTCCACCACTAGAAACATCCACAACTGGGCGTTGTTTCTGCTTTGACTCAGCCTCTTCATTCTTTCTGGTGCTATTTCTCAGCTTTTCTCCAGTAGCATATTGGGCACCTACTGACCTGGGGAGTTCATCTTTCAGTATAATATGTTTTTGCCTTTTAATGCTGTTCATGGGGTATTCAAGGCAAGAATGCTGAAGTGATTTGCCATTTCCTTCTCCAGTGGACCACGTTTTCTCAAAATTCTTCACCTTGACATATGTATGTGTGTGTGTGTCCTACTGATTGTTTTTCTCTAGATTACTGTGACCAATAACAGGCATTACAGAGATATAGAGATAAGTCTTCAAAAAGAAAGAGCACTGTCATCTCTATGCTCCATAATATAGCAGACAGAGTGCCAGCAGGCCAATGTTAGAAGAAATTTGGTAGATGGTAGCACTGAGTGACATGCCAGCTCTATTACTTACCTTTGGACTTACTTTCTGTGAGAGAAAAATAATATTCTATTTTTTAAAGACAATGTTATTTTTTACTACTTATTTAAAAATATTTGTTTAAATTAAAAATTATTTAGCAATTTCTTAAGTTGTCTTCATAGTGTATATTTGTGATTAGATGGAGTAAATGTAGTCAAACGATCTTAATAATAAAAATAGGGGTACAATATCAAAGTGCTTAAGGATATTCTTATCTATAGTTCTGAGAGTGCTTCTCACTGAAAATGTGGAAAATAAACTTATAAATTACTTTGCTTGGGGGACAACCCTTCATTCTAACAGATAATTATCCAAAATAATATCATAAAAGTTAGCATTTTTTAATACTTAGTTCAATTGTAATGAAATGCTCCAAGGATATACCTTCCTTAATATGTCCCTTTGGAGGCATGGTCATTTTTCCATATGAAAGCAAGTTTTAACAACACTGTGCAATTCATTGAGAAAATAGACTGTTCCTTTTGGTCAATGAGCTATATTTTAAACTTAAAAACAGTAAGTTAGCATAAATATGAGTAAAAGTGAAGCCACTCAGTCATATCCGACTCTTTGCGACCCCATGGACTGTAGCCTACCAGTCTCCTACATCCATGGAATTTTCTAAGCAAGAGTACTGGAGTGGATTGCCATTTCCTTCTCCAAAATATGAGTAAATGTAAACATAAATCAATGAAGATTGAAAATTTGTTTTTTCCTCTAGAACGTCATTTTCTCCATAAGTTTGTGTGTGCATATGTATATCTAGGCATATATGTATATGTATATACATATATATATATATATATATATATATACATATGCACACACACATATATAAGGTGTTCTAATCACAGCATGAAATGAGAAAATCAAACACATACATATACAATCACATATTTTTGTTTGTTTTTAATGTCATCAACATTAAACATGGGTTTATAAACTTAATAGTTGAAATAGGCTCCCAGCTGTGTGAAGTATGTAACAAAACTCACCATACAGAAGAGTTCATAATGATGACCCAGTTCAATTCAGTTAAAGTTCAGTTGCTCAGTCATGTCTGGCTCTTTGTGACATCATGGATTGTAGCAGGCCAGACTTCCCTGTCCATCATCAACTCCCAGAACTTGCTCAAAGTCATGTCCATCCGGTTGGGTATGCCATCCAACCATCTCATCCTTTGTTATCCCCTTTTCCTCCTGCCTTCAATCTTTTCCAGCGTCAGGGTCATTTCAAAGGAGTCAGTTCTTCGCATCGGGTGGCCAAAGTATTGGAGCTTCAGCTTCATCATCAGTGCTTCCAGTGAATATTCAGGACTGATTTCCTTTAAGATTGACTGGTTTGATCTCCTTGCCATCCAAGGGACTCTCTGACACCACAGTTCAAACGAATCAGTTCTTTGGTGGTCAGCTTTCATTATGGTCCAAGTCTTACATCTATACATGACTACAGAAAAGAACCATGGCTTTGACTAGACAGATTTTGTTGGTTAAGTAATGTCTCTGTTTTTTAATATGCTGTTTAGATTTGTCATAACTTTTCTTCCAAGGAGAAAGAGTCTTAACTTCATGGCTGCAATCACCATCTACAGTGATTTTGGAGCCCTCCAAAAATAAAGTCTTTCATTTTTTCCATTGTTTCCCTTTGCCCTGAAGTGACGGGACTAGATGCCATAATCTTAGTTTTTTGAATGTTGAATTTTAAGCCGGCTTTTTCACTGTCCTCTTTCACCTTCATCAAGAGGCTTTTTAATTCTTCTTCACTTTCTGCCATAGGGGTGGTGTCATCTGCATATCTGAGGTTATTGATATTTCTCACGGCAAACTTGATTTCAGCTTGTGCTTCATGCAGCCTGGCATTTTGCATGATGTACTTTGCATAGAAGTTAAATAAACAGGGTGACATTATACAGCCTTGTGGAACTTCTTTCCCTATTTGGAACCAGTCTATTGTCCATGTTTGGTTCTAACTGTTGCTTCTTAACCTGCATACAGATTTCTCAGGAAGCAGCTGAAGTGCTTTGGTTTCTCCACCTCTTTCAGAATTTTTCACAGTTTGTTGTGAAAAATTCACACAGCCAAAGGCTTTAGTGTAGTCAATAAAGCAGAAGTAGATGTTTTCCTGGAACTCTCTTGCTTTTTCTATGATCCAATGGATGTTGTCAATTTGACCTCTTTGGTTCCTCTGCCTCTTTAAAATTCAGCTTTGATTAGACAAAATAAAAGGAATCCTATATTATGGTGACATAGAGAGTGGGATTTTGGTCAAGCAGTCTGGATTCAGATTTCAGAAAAATCAATGAGCTCTGAGATATTTCAGCTTTACCTTCTCTAAGCCTAGTTTTGAATGTGCAAAGTGAGGGTAATGATGATGACTATCAACCTTCTTGTCCTGATTACAAGAGATGATTCATAGAAATAGGTTAGCACAATTATTGAAATATGATGAGCAGCTAATCATTGTTATCATTAATATTAATAACAGAATATGGGGGATAAATTTATGTAGACACTTAGTTCTCTGTACCAGAAAGATTGATTTAATATTTTTTAGGTGTATGCAGCTAAAGACCATGAACTTTAAATTTTGACTTGCTCAGCCTTACAAAACCAGTTCTATGTGATATGTTCCTACAAATTCTATCATCCTCCCAAAGATTAAATGTAAGAAGAAAAAGTCGCTCAGAGACCAGTAGATATAGGAAGGGGAGGAGCAATAAAAATGGAATTTTAAGACTGTATTTTGGAACTAGATGACTTTTCTGTCAAAGATGTTGCTGGGGAGAATGAGGCAATAGTTTTCTAATTATTTTCCTTTCTGTATATATTGGCAATGCCTTTTATCTACATTTACATTTACATACGCTTACAATACACTCATTTGTGTTCTCTGTATTTGTAACCAATTGCTTCATGACAGACCTCCTAAATAATTGAACAGTCCCACTCCAGAGTGTGCAAACAAATCTATTCATACCCTCTCCACATACCACTGACATGTACATGAGAAAGAAAAATAGAAAATTCGTTTCTGTCATAAACTGAGATTTGTCTGGGCATTTTGCCATATTTCTATTCAATCTTCTGTCCATGTATTCGGGTCTGATTTTCCATTTCTATTATTTAATGATGTTGATTTTTTTTTGCTACTATGGAATAAACTTGCATATATTTCATTGTTTTAAAAAACAAATAGGTTTTCTCTAGGAAAGGACTATAAGAAGCAAAAATGTAAATAGTTTTTGTTGTAATAAAAACTGGAGACCAAGAATGCTGATCACTCTTTGATTACAAAGGCTTAGAGATAAAAGTAACCTCTAATCTTTTCTTTTGATACAACTGTAGATATAATCTCTGATTATTTATTCAGTAAATATTTATTAGAATTCAATAAATTGCTAGTCCCTAGGGATTTGGCAGTGAGCATAATACTACACAATTCATGCTAGGATCCAGGGGTTCCCAATTAATAGTATATTCAACAGAATATTGTTGTTACCCACTAAATGACAAAGTGCAGTTTTAGGATTCAAAGAAAATTAAGGTCATGCCTGTGATAATGGTAGAGAAGGCACTGGCCACCCACTCCAGTACTCTTGCCTGGAAAATCCCATGGATGGCGGAGCCTGGTAGGCTGCAGTCCACGAGGTCGCTAAGAGTCAGACATGACTAAGCGACTTCACTTTCCCTTTTCACTTTCATGCATTGGAGAAGGAAGTGGCAACTCACTCCAATGTTCTTGCCTGGAGAATCCCAGGGACGGAGGAGCCTGGTGGGCTGCCGTCTAGGGGGTCACAGAGTCGGACACGACTGAGAGACTGAACTAAACTGAACTGAACTGTGATAATGGAGATAATAGTGCTAGCAGACATTTAAAATTGTGCCCAGTGACTGCTATAATAACATTATGCACAAAGTGACTGAAACCACATGGAAGGAGGATTTAACCCATATAATAAGTCAAAGTCATTTTCTTGGAAGAGGCAATGACTAGAATTCCTGAATAAAAGTAAAAGAATTGATGAATAGAAATAGCACATGTGAAGGCCAGAGCTGAGGTTGAGCATGGCTCTTTGTAATACAAGTTATTCAGCATGGCTGCTACTAGTACATAAGAATGAAGGTGAGCCTGGAGACGGGCATATGTGTGCAAAAGAGGGTTAGATGACTCTTTCTCAAGGGTTTCCACATGGGTGGAGAAGCTGAGAACCTACTTTGAATAGCACAGTTAAGGATAGATCAGCTTATCAAAGATACCCGTTTTTCACCTCAATTAATCAAACTCACACCAATTAATGTGGTGCTATGTAAATACTGCACCAATTAACTAGTTTATAATAGAGGGTATAGGAGCAACAGTTAAAACTGGACATGGAACAACAGACTAGTTAGTTCCAATAAGGAAAGGATTATGTCAAGTCTGTATATTGTCACCCTGCTTATTTAACTTATATGCAGAATACATCATGAGAAACATTGGGCTGGATGAAACACAAACTGGAATCAAGATTACCGGGAGAAATATCAATAACCTCAGATATGCAGAGGACATCAAACTTATGGCAGAAAATGAAGAAGAACTTAAGAGTCTCTTGATGAAAGAGGAGAGTAAAAAAAGTTGACTTAAAACTCAACATTCAGAAAATTAAGATCATGGCATCTGGTCCCATCACTTCATGGCAAATAGGTGGGGAAACAATGGAAACAGTGACAGACTTTATTTTTGGTGGCTCCAAAATCACTGCAGATGGTGACTGCAGCCATGAAATTAAAAGACATTTACCCCTTGTAAGAAAAATTATGACCAACCTGGACAGCATATTAATAAGCAGAGACATTACTTTGTCAACAAAGGTCTGTTCAGTTAAAGCTATGGTTTTTCTAGTAGTCATGTATGGATGTGAGAGTTGGACTATAAAGAAAGCTGAGTGCTGAAGAATTGATGCTTTTGAAGTATGGTGTTGGAGAAGACTCTTGAGAGTCCCTTGGACTGCAAGGAGTTCCAATGAGTCCATCGTGAAGGAAATCAGTCCTGAATATTCACTGGAAGGACTGATGCTGAAACTGAAACTCCAAAATTTTGGGCACCTGATGTGAAGACTCATTGACTCATTGTAAAAGACCACCTAACTCATTTGAAAAAAACCCTGATGCTGGGAATATCAAGGCAAGAGATGGGGACTACAGAGGATGAGATGGTTGGATGACATCACTGACTCAATGGACATGAGTTTGAGTAAGCTCCGAGAGTTGATGATGGACAGGGAAGCCTGGCATGCTGCTGTCCATGGGGTCACAAAGAGTTGGGCAGGACTGAGAGACTGAATTGAACTGAATAGAAAGTAACTTTCATGCATGTCTGTGTACTTATATATGTAAATATGAACATCATAGCCTTTCCCTACAGGTAGACCTATAAAGACAATCAAATTGAGAAACTTGTTCACAGAGTCAAGAGATTTTTAATTTATTTAATTGATACTGGAGGAATCTGGATACTATGACTTGATTTATGACTTTCACAGTCAGATTGTTTTACCAACAGAAAAAAAATAATCACACTTCACATACTAATGCCTTTTGCCCCCTGCAAAGGTGTTTCAATGGCTTCAGTAACCCCATCTACCTTCCATTTTTGAGTGCCAGCCATTAAATTAGGTATTTGCACATTAATTTCCCCTATAAAATTGTGTAGGCAACATAGGACTAGGCTAAAATATGACCTGTTTTCAAAACCTGTGTAACAGCTAATGTTTCAATGGTCAACCAATTTTCCTTCTAATTGGCATAGTCTTTATTTAGATAAGCAGAACATCCAGTGGAATTTGACTTGAATTTAAGACCTGGTTCTGTCACTTACTAACTGTAGGGCCTAGTATAATGTACTTTAGTTTTATGAACCCCAAATTTTTCTAGGAAAATAGAGGAATACACACACACACACCCACACACACACACACACACTCTCACACACACACTTTTATACTGTGTGCTGTGTAGTATGTAGTAGAGTACAATTTTCAATAAAAAGCATTTATGTTATTATAATAACAAAATCAACAACAAATTGTTCATTTCCAACTCTTGAATCCATTCTGCCTTTTATAATTTATTTTGCAAGAATCTACTTTGATACAATAAGTCCTGCTTTCTCAGTTTATCTTTCAAAGGAAAAGTCATCTCCTCTGTTCTAAGTCAGAAAGTCTCATTAAAAACCCTAATGTGACAATATACGGACAATATACTGACAATAATTATTGGAATAAAATCTATAATATCTAATACATTTACCTGTTGATAGTGGCCAGGGAGGGTGACAATTTTCTTCCCAAGGAAAAGGCAAGTTGTGTCTCCTACTGACTCCTATTAGAGTGAGAATGAATAAGGCTTCTAATTTTCTTAGTACATTTTTGAAGTGTCTTGAATTTCCTGATAAATATCATTAAGCAATTGCCATAATCACAAACACCAAATGATTTTGAAAACTTACAAAATAAGGCCAATTATTCTTCCCTGGAAAATCAGCCGTATTTGCAGGTATGTGCGTGCATGCTAAGTCACTTTAGTCGTGTCTCACACTGTGTGACCCTGTGGACTGTAGCCCGCCAGGCTCTTCTGACAATGGGATTCTCCAGACAAGAATAATGGAGTAGATTGCCAATTCTTTCTCTAGGGGATCTTCCCAACCCAGGGATCGAACCTACATCTCTTACATCTCCAGCCTTGGCATGTGGGTTTTTCTTTATCACTAGAGTCACCTGGGAAGCCATTTGCAGATGACTCCCATTATAATCATAAATGTAGTAGAGGGATGGATAAATTCTCAGTAATGGAATTCAGTTTAGCTAACAAAAGAACAAGAGAAAATCTGGAAGCTAGTCATGGTACTATGAGTCTGTGTAGCCATTTTCAAACCAGTTCTTTCCTGTTATATAAATATAATCAGATGCTTGTCAGTATCAGATCTTTTTTAGAGCAACAGAAAGCAGAGAATCTCACCAAGCTTAAACATGAAATATTTTATGACATCTCTAGATGAATTAAGCACTTTTTTAGAAAGAAAATAACTTTCATTCTCAAGCTTATTACTATAGCACCAAATTTATGACAATTATGTTTGGGTGATAAACTAGGCAGAAAAGATTATTTGTATGTATACTATTCTACATAGTTTGAGATATATATATATATATATATATATATATGTGCGTGTCAGCATGCATGATAAGTTGCTTCAGTCATGTCTGATTCTTTGTAACCCTATGGACTGTAGCCCACCAGGCTCCTCCGTTCATAGGATTCTCCAGGAGTGTGTTGCCATGCCCTCCTCCAAGGGATCTTTCTGACCCAAGGCTCAAACCTATGTCTCCTGCAGCTCCTTCCTTGCAGGTGGATCCTTTACCACTGAGACCCTGAGGATGCCCCATATATAAGGATATTTAAAAATATATTCATACTATATTTTGATATTATATATTGACAATTTTGTCAAGTTATGATATTTACCCACTTTTTAGCTATATGAAAATGAGCCCAGATGTTTAGGAATGAATTCCTAAGAAAAAATATTAAGTTGTTTGGGGGCTATAAGTGAACAGAGTGCCTGAAGAACTATGGACAGAGGTTTGTAACATTTTACAGAAGGTGGTGACCAATACCATTTCAAAGAAAAAGAAATGCAAGAAGGCAAACTGGTGATCTGAGGAGGCCTTACGAATAGCTGAGAAAGGTGGAGAAGAACATGTACACCCACGGCTGATTAATGTCAATGTAGGGCAAAAATCACCACAATATTGTAATTAGCCTCCAATTAAAACAAATTAATTAATTAAAAAAAAAGAGAGAAGCAAAAGGCAAAAGAGAAAGAGAAAGATATGCCCAACTGAATGCAGCATCCCAGAGAATAGCAAGGAGAAATAGGAAAGTCTTCTTACATGAACAGTGCAAATAAATAAAGGAAAACAATAGAATGGGAAAAGACTAGAGCTCTGTTCAAGATGACTGGAGATACGAAGGGATTATTTCATGCAAGGAGGGGCACAATAAAGGAGGGAAATAGTAAAGACCTTAAAGACACAGAAGAGATTAAGAAGATAGCAACGATATACAGAAGAACTTTACAAGAAAAAGTCTTAACAAACCAGATAATCACAATGACATGGTCACTCACCTTCAGCCACACATCCTGAAGTGTGAAGTCAAGTAGGCCTTAGGAAATATTACTGCAAACAAAGATAGTGGATGTGATGGAATTCCACCTGAGCTATTTCAAATCCTAAAAGATGATGCTGTTAAAGTGCTGCAATCAATGTGTCAGCAAATTTGGAAAACTCAGCAGTGGCTATAGGACTGGAAAATATCAGTTTTTATTCCAATCCCAAAGAAAGACAATGCCAAAGAATGTTCAAACTACTGTACAATTATGCTCATTTCACATGCTAGCAAGGTAATGCACAAAATCCTTCAAGCTAGGCTTTAGCAGTACATGAATTAACAACTTCCAGGTGTATAATGTGAATTAAGAAAAGGCATAGGAACCAGAGACTAAATCACCAACATCTGTTGGATCATAGAGAAAACAAGAGAATTCCAGAGAAACATCTACTTCTGCATTGTGACTATGCAAAATCTTTGATTGGATGTATCACAACAAATTGGAAAATTCTGAAAGAGATGGTAAAAACAGACCATCTTACCTGTTTCCTGAGAAACCTGTATGCAGGTCAAGAAGCAAAAGTTAGAACCAGAAGTGGAACAATGGACTGGTTCTAAACTGACAAAGGAGTTATTACATATTTATATGTAATTACATATATATATATAATTATATATATATATAACTATATATATACTATTATATATAATATTATTATATATTATGTATATATAATAATATATAATGATATTATATTATAATATTATAAAATGTTATTCTATATTGTCACCTTGTTTATTTAACTTGTAAAGTACATCATGGAAAATGCATGTTCATTTATTTGTTCTTTTTGATGCAATGTTTATGTTGCATGACATTCATTTATTTGTTGTACATAATGCATGAACAGAGGAGCCAGGTTGGCCAGAATACATGGAGTCACAAAGAGTCAGACACAACTTAGCAACTAAGCAACTGTATATACATATGTCAGTTCAGTTCAGTCCCTCAGTCGTGTCCGACTCTTTGAGACCCCATGAACCGCAACACGCCAGGCCTCCCTGTCCATCATCAACTCCCGGAATCCACCCAAACCCATGTCCATAGAATCAGTGATGCCATCCGGCCATCTCATCCTTTGTTGTCCCCTTCTCCTTCTGTCCTCAATCCTTCCCAGCATCAGGGTCTTTTCCAATGAGTCAACTCATATATATATATATGAGGGTAGGAATGAATTCCTAAATATATATATATATATATATATATATATATATATATATAGAGAGAGAGAGAGAGAGAGAGAGAGAGAGCTTTATTATAAGATTTGTCATATGTGTGCCTGCTATTATGGAGGCTGAAAAGTCTTAAGATCTGCAGTCTGAAAGTCTAAGACCAGAAGAACTGATGATGTAAATTTTGGATTCAGTGCAAAGGCATGAGAAGACTATTGAAGATCAATGTCCCACCTGAAAGACCATCAGGCAGAAAGAGAGAGAGAAATTTTTTTCTTGCTCAGTCTTTTGTGGGATTCAGGCCTCCAGCATATTAAATGAGGTTCATCTACATTGAGTCACTTATGCTATCTAACAATCTCATCCTCTGTCACCCATTCTCCTCCTGCCCTCCATCTTTCCCAGTATCAGTATCTTTTCCAGTGATTAAGCCCTTTACATCAGGTGGCCAAAGTATTGGAGCCTCATATTCAGCATCAGTCCTTCCAGTGAATATTCTGAGTTGACTTCCTTTAGAATTGATTAGTTTGATCTCCTTGCTATCCAAGGGCCTCTCAAGAGTCTTCTCCAATATCACAGTTTGAAAGCATTGATTCTTCTGCACTCAGTTCTCTTTATGGTTCAGTGCTCACACACATAAATGACTACTGGGAAAACCATAGCCTTGACAATATGGACCTTTATCGGCAAAATGATGTCTCTGCTTTTTAATATACAACCTGGGTTTGTCATAGTTTTCCTTCCAAGGAGCAAGTGTCTCCTAATTTCGTAGCTGCATTAACCATCAGCAGTGATTTTGGAGACCATTAAAATAAAATCTGTCACTGTTCCACTTTTTTTTCCTTTTATTTTCCATGAAGGGATGGGACTGAATGTCACGATCTTAGTTTTTTGAATGTTGAATTTTATGCCAGCATTTTCACTCTCCTCTTTCACTCTCATCAAGAGGCTCTTTAGTTCTTCTTCACTTTCTGCCATTAGAACGATATTATCTGCATATCTGAGGTTGTTGATATTTCTCCCAGTAATCTTGATTCAGCTTGTGATTCATCCAGCTCACCATTTCTCATGACATAATTCACATATAAGTTAAATAAGCAGAGTAACAGTCTTATAGCCTTGAGGTAAGCCTTTCCCAATTTTGAACTAGCCCACTGTTCCATGTCCGTTATAACTATTGTTCTTGTTCTGCATACAGGTTTCTCAGGAGACAGGTAAGGTTGTCTGGTATTCTCATTTCTTTATGAATTTCCCACAGTTTGTTATGATCTAAAACATCAAAGTCAAAATAATCATTATTTTCAATATTTTTTAATATTCTGATTTTCTGAAAATTGTAACACAGTCAATGTTTTATCATTCTGATCAAAATTTTTGAAAATGTCTACTATTTTTTCTACTGTTTCCAGTGAATTTAAGATTCTTTCTGCATGATGAAAGAATCTAGAGATGAAGTAGAGAAGTTAAGAAAGTAAAGTGAGAGTTAACTGAAGCAAGGACATGTTCTCAGAGGAAGGCCAGGAAGACAGGTAAGGAGCTGTTGCCCCTTGTTCCTTTTGTTACTAAGTCCAAGCTCACTCTGCTTGACACATGGCAGACCAATTATTTGAGAGGTGAGGTATTGAGGCAAAGGATATGATTTTATTCAGAAAGCTTGAAAGCCAAGAAGATGGCAGACTACTGTATCAAAATAATCATCTTAATGAGGTCTGGATGCCAGGTTGTTTTATAGAGCAGAGAAGAGGAAACAGTGAGGAATTAATGTAAAAGAGCCATAATTCTTGCAAATATCTCCTGGAATGGCCAGCCTAAAAGCGTTAATTTCTTCTTGTCTGCAGCCATCAATAGGTGGACAGGGTTCCAAACAAAGGTACTTTGGTTTAACATCCAGGAAGAGGAGAAGGGATCTCTAAGGCAGGCCATTATGTAAGTTTATAATAACAAAATTAATGAAAAGTAAAGGTTAAGGTCGAAGAAACAAAACCAACATGGAGTTAAAATTACTGTCTTCCCTGTTAGATAGTAAAGAAGCTGCCTTCTATGTGGGAGGCCTGGGCTGGGAAGATCCTCTGGAGAAGGGAAAGGCAACTCACTCCTTTCTTTGCCTGGAGAATTTCATGGACAGAGGATCCTGGCAACTATAGTCCATGGGTTTGCAAAGAATCGGACATGACTGAGCGAGTGATGTTTTGTAACAATACGGCAAGCTAATTATAAGGAGCATACAAGTGAAGGGGCAGAATATTCACTGAGGAGAGAGGGGTTTGGGACTCACAGTCACTGATTTTCATCCCAGTTACATTTTTCTGAGGGGAAGATGGATTTTTGTCTTGATTTAACTTAGATCAGAAGTGTCATGGCATGGCTGCACAATGAGTACATTTTGTCTGTAAGGTTAATCTTATTATAATAACAGCACAAAGAGCAACAGGTTACATTTGGAAGAAAGAGATCTCACCTTTCCCACCTTTCTTTGTCTGCTACTTGAACCCTTTTCACCCCAAATGTGTGTTCTCCTGTCAGTCCGAAGTTTCCTGCTTTCCTTTGTCTGCCTATAAACACCCACTCTTTATAGGATTTCCTGCTACCTGGCCCCTGCTCCCATTTCTCTGTTCATTCCTAACTACCTGCCTGCTGTAACAATGCTATTATTTGTAAGATATATTACGTATGTCTTACTATTTTTAAAATGATAATGAAACACTTAATTTTATATATGCACAATATATTTTTATATATGCATTATAATACATTGCAATGACTTTTATATAATACATTATAATGTCTTTTATATATAATGTGTATATAGTCTATGAGGCTCCTCTATTCATGGAAGTTTCCAGACAAGAATACTGGAATGGGGTGCCATTTCCTACTCCAGGGGATCTCCTCGATCCATGGATTGAATCGCTTCTCTTGTAGCTCCTGCATTGACAGACAGATTCTTTACCATTAGTGCCACCTGGGCAGTTCATAATACCTATTATAATGTATTATTATGTGTATATAATATATACATATGTAAAACAACCACACTTTCAAGCCATTTGGAAGAGAGAAAAGCTAGCAGATATAATGACTTTAATAACTAACTGATTAAAAACCTGCAAGAAGATGGATATTTTTCTGTTAATATTCATCTAAATGTGCTCCTGACCTACCTTGTCTGCCCACTTTTATCTAAGTAGGTTATTCTGGGCAGACAGTTAGCATATGACAATGTGCACTATGAGGAGTTTACTACTTGTGGAACTAACTGAACAAAGATAAAAGACTTCATAAAAAAAAAAAAAAAGAAAAAAAGAAAAAAAAAAAAAACAGGCTTCCCTGTCCTTTTGCTCAAACTCATGTCCATTGAGTCAGTGATGCCATCCAACCATCTCATTCTCTGTCTCTCCCTTTACCTCCTTCCCTCAATCTTTTCCAGCCACAGGGTCTTTTCCAATGAGCCAGCTCTTTGCATCAGGTGGCCAAAGTATTGGAGTTTCAGCATCAGTTCTTCTCTGAATAATAGTAAATGGATAAACAGAAATATATTTGAAAATGTTTAAAATTTAAAATAAGCTAAAACATTTTATAAAATCCTACTTCCATATGGCTCATTGGAATTTCAATATTATCCATTGTCTGCTAGAGAATGTACTTTACTTCTTTGTAAGTTTCAAAGCTATCTCTGAATCTCAGCTATAAAGCACAGGCTGAATCATTTACAGTCTTTGAGACTTGGGTTGGCTCAAGGCCAAGGTGTTAAGAGGAATTTCCAAGAATCTTATTTTAGTTCTATCTTTGTAAAAGGTCAAAAATCATCTTAATAAAATATCTCTTAAGTAATAGTTAGGTAATATGTTAAATTTTATCTCAATAACTCACTTGAAGGAAAATACAAATATAAACAACCTCTGTGAGTACTTAAAATTACAGGGTCTAGATTAGTCCTGAGTTTAAGCTCAAGTTCTGCTAATTGGTAGTTGTATGAATTCAATAATTTTTTGCTCACAGCTTAAGTTTTTCATCTCTAATATTAAGGTATGGAAGCTCAAAATATTACAGGATTCTTTTGACAGTTAAACAAGGTAATACTTATGGAGCCCTTAAATAAAATGCTTAGCACTGTCTACACATAAATATAATTATTATTAATATGCAGTTATACAAAAATTATATTTTGTTAAGACTTTGCTTTAGTCCTTCATATTGTGGCAACAAAATATAATAGTTGAAGAAGTGAAGAAATGAAAGTACAATTGTTAGACAAGGATAAGCATAGAACTTCTATTTGGTTAGAAGGATCCTCTCAAAAACTAGAATAAAAGTTTCTTAATTAAAAAAATTGGCTCAGTTATTATCACATTTTATTTTAAACATTTTTATTTGACTTTTAAAGCAAGTGCACTTTCAAGACATTTAGAAGCCAGAAAAGTTAGCAGATATAATAATTTTAATAACTAACTGATTAAAAGACTGCAAAAAGGTGAATATTGTTCTGTTAATATTCATCTAAATGTGCTTCTGACCTACCTTGTCTGCTCACTTTCATCTAAGTAGGTTATTCTGGGCAGACAGTTAGCATATGACAAATGTGTACTATGAGGAATTTACTATTTGTGGAACTAACTGAACAAAGATGAAGGACTTTATTAAAAAAAAGTCATAGGCAGATGCTTCTGGAGTGTTTCATGGGCCTAAACTGAAATATTAATTAACACTTTAAAGAGCTACACTTTATTTTTTCATAAGTACAGAGGAAATACATCTCTGGGACTATATAAAGTCCTTTTCAACAATATATGATTTCATTTTGCTCATGTAGCTTTGCTTTTCAGATTTTGTGAAATTTCCCAGTGAATGTATAATCATTAATCGTAATAGGTCCCTTGCACATTCTCTGGGAGAAGGCAATGGCACCCCACTCCAGTACTCTTGCCTGGAAAATCCCATGGACGGAGAAGCCTGGTAGGCTCCAGTCCATGGGATAGTTACAAATTGGACATGACTGAGCGACTTCACTTTTATTTTTCACTTTCATGCATTGGAGAAGGAAATGGCAACCCACTCCAGCATTCTTGCCTGGAGAATCCCAGGGATGGGGGAGCCTGCTGGGCTGCACAGAATCTGACAAGACTGAAGTGACTTAGCAGCAGCAGCAGCATCACATGCTGTATTCTAGAGGTGCATAGGAATGTTTCAGTTTCTCAAAGAATGAAATCAAAGCATGTGGCCCACAGGCCTAAAGCTTTGTGAATGACAATAAGCAGAGTTTAAATGTTTAGCATTTATAAAACTGACCAGAGGATTCATTACTTAAATTATCAGAATAATTCTTGAAATCACTAAGAAATCCCGAAAAGGTGTCATTTCCCTGCCTTTAAAAATGCCATGTCATTCAGTATGCCATATGATATTTTGTTATCACTTTCTTGGAGTTTCATTGGCTTAATCTGAGCAGAAAAATCCTGAGATGTATGCATATTCAGAACAGGGTTGTTATGATGGAACTGTGTCTGAGGCAAAATTTAAAATTTGTGCTTGGAAACTATCAGTGGTTGAGAATCTGCCTGCCAATGTGGGAGCCATGGGTTTGATTTTTGTTTTGGAAAGATCCCTTGGAGAAGGAAGTGAAAACTCACTTCAGTATTCTTGTCTGGGAAATCCCAAGGAAAGAGGAGTCTGGCATGCTATAGTCCATGGGGTTGCAAAAGAGTGAGACATGAGTTAGTGATTTAACAATAGCAAAATTATTGTAAACCTATGCATCTAAGTAGGTTTTATGGCCAAGGCCTTAAAAATCTATTTTAGTTAGACAGAGAAAACATTTCCTAGATATTCAGATTACACCAGAAAATTTTATTTGTACTCAGGTAATTCCCTGAGATAAAATTTATATACTTAGAGATATCAGGCACCCAGAAAGGCAGCCTATTGTTCTCGAAAGGAGGTAGGAAAATATATAAAAGTTCAAAAGAGAGACCAAAGAGGTAGGGATGGAGATCCGTCCCAGGAAGGGAGTCTTGAAAAAGAGAGAAGTTTCCAAACACCAGGAAACACTCTCACCAGAGAGTCTGTGGTGAGCCTTGGAACTTAGAGGGAAACATAACCGGGAGGAAAAATAAATAAATAACTAAAACCCACAGATTATGTGCCTAATGGCAACTCCCAGGGGAAAAACAGCGCAGTCGTTCACATCCACCACTAGCAAGCAGGGACTGGACAGGAAGGCGTGGGCTTCATTACTTAGGGTAAGGACCCAGCAGGAATGCCCCGAGGGCAATCCGAGGGAATTAACTAGAGACAGCAACCCAGACTGTTGGACAGCTATCCTGCGAAAAGCCCTAACCTAAGACACCACCAGGTCCACTCACAGAACAAAGAACTGAGCAGAGCTAGCTGGGTGCAGATGGGCCCATTCCCTCCCCACCTTCCCCAGACATGCAGGCGAGGGCAGCCAGAGCCAGAAGGAGGCAATCGTGGCCCCAGAGAGGCATTATCTACTCAACTGCAAGCAGGCTTCCCTGCTAACTTCGGATTCATGGGATTCTGGATGATTGACATCCGCCGGGAGGGTGGCAGCCAGAGATTAGCTCTCCAGAAGAGACACAGGGCACACCTGAGAAGGCACGATAGTTTTACACCCAGAAAACCAAACAGCAGGAACGGGGAGGTGATAAGTCACAGCCCCAAGCGGAGGCGACTGCACTGGCCAAGCACCTGGTCACCTGGGAGCTGCTTGGACCTGGGGAGAGCACAAAACACAGGCCCAACCAAGTCAGCGCCTTTGTGGAGTACCCCAGAACCTGAACCTGAGTGACTTAGACCTGGGAAGTGCATGCAACCCAGGGCCCGCCTCAGACAATTCCTAGCAGAGCAACCTAGAGCCCGACCAGTATAGTCTGGGAAAGCACACACGCCATGAGTGGAGACAAACCCAGTGCTGCTGAAATACTGTGAGCACTCCCCACACACACCAGTGATATTTGTCTGCAGTGTTCCTCGCTCCCCACTGCACGACTGAACAAGTGAGCCTAAAAAAATGACCACCACCGCCCCCTTGTGTCAGGGTGGAAATTAGACACTGAAGAGGCCAGAAAACAGAAGAAGCTAAAATAAACAGAGGGAAGGGCTTTGGAAGTGACAGGTGCAACAGATTAAAACCCTGTAGTTAGCACCAACTATATAGGGAGGGGCCTATAGATCTTGAGAAGTATAAGCCGCATGAAGAAACTATCTGAAATGAACTGACCCCACACTATCCACAACAACACCAGAGAAAGTCTTAGCTATATATTTTACCATTATCAATTTTATTTTTATTATTTTAAGTCCTCTATTACTCCTTTAATTTTCATTTTTATAACCTGCTATTACTTTGCCAAAAAAGACTTTATTTTTAAAGCAAACTTCATATATACATATTATAATTTTTGTGACTTTGTTTTTTTCTTTGCTACTATATTTTTGAGACTCTAACCTCTATTATAGATTTTTAATCTTTGCTTTTTGGTATTTGTTATCAACATTGTTTCTTTAAGAACCCAATCCTAAGTACCCAATTTTACTTAGGAGCGAGATTACTGGCTGGATTGCTTTCTCCCCCTTTGGACTCTCCTTTTTCTCCACCAGGTCACCTCTATCTCTTCCCTCCCCCTTCTCTTCTTTACCCAACTCTGTGAATCTCTTTGTGTGTTCTGGGCTGTGGAGAACACTTAGGGAATTGATTACTGACTAGATCTGTCTCTCTCCTTTTGATTCCCCCTTTTGTCCTCCTGGCTATCTCTGTCTTGTTCTTCCCTCTTCTCTTCTCTGTGTAACTCTGTGAGCATCTCTGAGGGATCCAGATTGTGGAGAGCACATAGGGAAGTGATTACTGGCTAGCTAGCTCTCTCCCTTTCAATTTCCACTCTTCTCCTCCAATAGTCACACCAAACCCATTGCCATCTCAGAACTCATTACTGGACATTTCATTGCACTCCAGAGAGAAGAAATTCAGTTCCACCCACCAGAACACCAAGGTTTTACCTAACCAGGAAACCTTGACAAGCAACCCATCCAATACTACCCACAGCAAGGAACCTCCACAATAAAGAGGAACCACAAACTGCCAGCATACAGAAAGGCCACCCCAAACACAGCAATATAAACAAGATGAAAAGGCAGAGAAATACCCATCAGGTAAAGGAACAGGATAAACGTCCATGAAACCAAACAAAAGAGGAAGACATAGCGAATCTACCTGATAAAGAATTCCGAATAATGATAGTGAAAATGATCCAAAATCTTGAAAACAGAATGTTGTTACAGATAACTTGGAGACAAGGATCAAGGAGATGCAAGAAATGTTTAACAAGGACCTAGAAGAAATAAAAAAGAGTCCATATATAATGAATAATGCAATAAATAAGATAAAAAACACTCTGAAGGGAACCAACAGTAGAATAATGGAGGCAGAAGATAGGATAAGTGAGGTAGAAGATAGGATGGTAGAAAGAAATAAAACAGAGAGAAAAAAGGAAAAAAAGAATTAAAAGAAATGAGGATAACCTCAGAGACCTCTGGAACAATGATAAACACCCCAACATTCGAATCATGGGAGTCCAGGTAAAAGAAGACAAAAAGAAAGACCATGAGAAAATACTTGAGGAAATAATAGTGGAAAATTTCCTTAAAATGGGGAAGAAAATAATCATCCAAGTCCAAGAAACCCAGAGAGTCTCAAACAGGACAAACCCAAGGCCAAACACCCAAAGACACATATTGATCAAATTAGCAAAGATCAAACACAAAGAAAAAATATTAAAAGGAGCAAGGGAAAAATAACAAATAACACACAAGGGGATTCCCATAAGAATAACAGCTGATCTTTCAATAGAGACTCTTCAGGCCAGAAGGGAATGGCAGGACACACTTAGAGTGATGAAAGAAAAAAAGTCTACAACCCAAATTACTGTACCCAGCAAAGATTTCATTCAAATATGAAGGAGAAATCAAAAGCTTTACAGACAAGCAAAGCTGAAAGAATTCAGCACCACCAAACCAGCTCTCCAACAAATGCTAAAGGATCTTCTCTAGATAGGAAACACAGAAAGGGTGTAAAAACTCGAGCCCAAAACAATAAAGTAAATGGCAACAGGATCATACTTATCAATAATTAACTTAAATGTAAATGATTTGACTGCCCCAACCAAAAGACAAAAACTGGTTGAATGGATACAAAAACAAGACCCCTATATATGTTGTCTACAAGAGCCCTACCTTGAAACAAGGGACACATACAGACTGAAAGTGAAGGGCTGGAAAAAGATATTCCTCAAAAATAGAGACCAAAAGAAAGCAGGAGTGGCAATACTCATATCAGATAAAATAGACTTTAAACCAAAGACTGTGAAAAGGGACAAAGAAGGACACTACATAATGATCAAAATATCAATCCAATGAGAAGATATAACAATTATAAATATATATGCACCCAACATAGCCACAACATGTAAGACAAATGCTAACAAATATGAAAGGGGACATTAACAATAACACAATAATAGTGGGAGACTTTAATACCCCACTCACACCAATGGATAGATCAACTAAACAGAAAAGTAACAAGGAAACACAATCTTTAAATTATGCAATAGAACAGTTAGACCTAATTGATATCTATAGGACATTTCACCCAAAACAATGAATTTCACCTTTTTCTCAAGTGCACATGGAACCTTCTCCAGGATAGATCACATCCTGGGCCATAAATCTAGCCTTGGAAAATTCAAAAAAATTGAAATCATTCCAAGCATCTTTTCAGACCACAATGCAGTAAAATTAGATGTCAATTACAAGAGAAAAACCTTTAAAAATTCCAACATATGGAGGCTGAACAACACATTGCTGAATAACAAATCACAGAAGAAACCAAAATAGAAAGCAAAATATTCATAGAAACGAATGAAAATGAAAACACAACAACCCAAAACCTATGGGACACTGTGAAAGCAGTGCTAAGGGGAAGGTTCACAGCAATACAGGCTTACTTCAATAAATAAGAAAAAAGTCAAATAAATAATCTAACTTTACAACTAAAGCAACTAGAAAGAGAAGAAATGAAGAACCTCAGGGTTAGTAGAAGGAAAGAAATCTTAAAATTAGGGCAGAAATAAATGCAACAGAAACAAAAGAAACTATAGCAAAAATCAATAAATCCAAAAGCTGAAGAAGATAAATAAAACTGACAAACCATTAGCCAGACTTATCAAGAAACAAAGGGAGAAAAATTAAATCAACAAAATTAGAAATGAAAATGGAGAGATCACAACAGACAACACAAAAATACAAAGGATCATAAGAGACTACTATCAGCAACTGTATGCCAATAAAATGGACAACTTGGAAGAAATGGACAAATTCTTAGAAAAGTTTAACTTTCCAAAACTCAGCCAGGAAGAAATAGAAAATCTTAACAGACACATCACAAGCATGGAAATTGAAACTGGAATCAGAAATCTTCCAGCAGACAAAAGCCCAGGACCAGAAAGTTTCACAGCTGAATTCTACCAAAATTTAAGAAGAGCTAACACCTATCCTACTCAAACTCTGCCAGAAAATTGCAGAAGAAGGTAAACTTCCAAACTCATTCTATGAGGCCACCATCACCCTAATACCAAACTTCGACAAAGATGCCACAAAAAAAGAAAACTACAGGCCAATATCACTAATAAACTTAGATGCAAAAATCCTTAACAAAATTCTAGCAAACACAATCCAACAACATATTAAAAAGATCATACATCATGACCAACTGGGGTTTATCCCAGCGATGCAAGGATTCTTCCCATCTGCAAATCAATCAACGTAATACACCACATTAACAAATTGAAAAATAAAAGACATATGATTATTTCAGTAGATGCAGAGAAAGGCTTTGACAAAATTCAACATCCATTTATGATAAAAACGCTCCAGAAAGCAGGAATAGAAGGAACATACTTCAACATAATAAAAGCTATATATGACAAACCCACAGCAAACATTATCCTCAATGGTGAAAAATTGAAAGCATTTCCCTTAAATTCAGGAACAAGACAAGGGTGCCCTCTTTCACCACTACTATTCAACATAGTTTTGGAAATTTTGGCCACAACAATCAGAGCAGAAAAAGAAATAAAAGAAATTCAGATGGGAAAAGAAGTGAAATTCTCACTGTTTGCAGATGACATGATCCTCTACATAGAAAACCCTAAAGACTCCACCAGAAAATTAATAGGACTAATGAATGAATAGAGTGAAGTTGCAGGATTTAAATAAACACAGAGAAATCCCTTGCATTCCTATACACTAACAATGAGAAAACAGAAAGAGAAATTAAGGAAACAATTCCATTCACCATTGCAACGAAAAGAATAAAATATATCTACCTAAAGAAACAAAAGACCTATATATAGAAAACTATAAAACACTGGTGAAAGAAATCAAAGAATAGGAGAAATATATCATGTTCATGGATCAGGAGAATCAATATAGTGAAAATGAGTATACTACCCAAAGCAATCTATAGATTCAATGCAATCCCTATGAAGCTACCAACAGTATTTTTCACAGAACTAGAACAAATAATTTCAAAATTTGTATGGAAATACAAAAAACCTCATGTAGCTAAAGCAATCTTGAGAATGAAGAATGGAACTGGAGGAATCACTCTGCCTGGCTTCAGGCTCTACTACAAAGCCACAGTCATCAAGACAGTACGATACTTACACAAAGACAAATATAGATCATTAGAACAAAATAGAAAGCCCACAGATAAATCCGCGCACCTATGGACACCTTATCTTCGACAAAGGAGGTAAGAATATACAGTGGAGAAAGGACAATCTCTTTAACAAATGGTGCTGGGAAAACTGGTCAACCACTTGTAAAATAATGAAACTAGAACACTAACACCATACACAAAAATAAACTCAAAATGGATTAAAGATCTAAATGAAAACCAGAAAGTATAAAACTCCTAGAGGAAAATAGGCAAAACACTTCCGACATAAAGCACAGCAGAATCCTCTATGACCCACCTCTCAGAATATTGGAAATAAAAGCAAAAATAAACAAATGGGACCTAATTAAAATTAAAAGCTTCTGCACAGCAAAGGAAAGTATAAGCAAGATGAAAAGGCAGTCTTCAGAATGGGAGAAAATAATAGCGAGTGAAGCAACTGATAAAGAATTATTCTCAAAAATATACAAGCAACTCCTGCAGCTCAATTCCAGAAAAATAAATGACACAATCAAAAAGTGGGCCACAGAACTAAACAGACATTTCTCTAAAGAAGACATACAGATGGCTTATAAACACATGAAAAGATGCTCAACATCACTCATTATCAGAGAAATGCAAATCAAAACCACAATTAGGTACCATTTCACGGCAGTCAGAATGGCTGCTATCCAAAAGCCTATAAGCAATTAATGCTGGAGAGGGTGTGGAGAAAAGGCAGCCCTCTTACACTGTTGGTGGGAATGAAAACTAATACAGCCACTATGGAGAACAGTGTGGAGATTCCTTAAAAAACTGGAAATGAAACTGTCATATGACCAGCAATCCCACCGCTGGGCATACACACCAAGGAAACCAGAATTGAAAGAGACACGTGTACCCCAGTGTTCATCGCAGCACTGCTTACAACAGCCAGGACATGGAATCAACCTAGATGTCCATCAGCAGATGAATGGATAAGGAAGCTGTGGTACATATACACAATGGAATATCACTCAGCCATTAAAAAGAATGCATTTGAATCAGTTCTAATGAGGTGGATGAAACTGGAGCCTATTATACAGAATGAAGTAAGACAGAAAGAAAAGCACCAATAGAGTATACTAATGTATACATATAGAATTTAGAAAGATTATAATGATACCCCTGTATGTGAGACTGCAAAAGAGTCACAGATATATAAAACAGTCTTTTGACTCTGTGGGAGAGGGTGAGGGTGGGATGGTTTGGGAGAATGGCATTGAAACATGTATATTATCATATGTAAAATGAATCACCAGTCCAAGTTTGATGCATGATACAGAGTGCTTGTGGCTGGTACACTGAGATGACCCAGAGGGATGGGATGGGGAGGCAGGTGAGAGGGGGGTTCAGGATGGGGAACATATGTACACCCATGGCAGATTCATGTCAATGTATGGCAAAACCAATACAATATTGTAAAGTAAGTAGCCTCCAATTAAAATAAATAAATTTATATTAAATAATTTATATACTTAAATGTGTATGAAATATATATACTATATTATATTTTATATAATATAAAATATACTTGTTATAGTTATGCTATAACATATATGTTATATGTTATATATATTACATAACATAAATATAACACAGTACAATGTGTTATATTATATTTGTTATATGTTAATATTATATTTATATCTAATATATATTGTATAAAGTATATATATTATATTTATCTGTCTTAGACATGCATATTATATATAAATATTAAGAGCCAACATTGAAGGATTAAAAAGCAACATTGCTATGAATGCTTAGCTGCCACCAGTCAGTTACCCCTGTGGTAATTTCTGACATCTCCTGCTTAAAATCCCAAAGGTCAGAAAGATCATTGTATCTTACTATTAAGCTGACAGAAGATGAGAAGATTGGATGGCATCACCAGCTTAATGGACTTAAGTTTGAGAAAGCTCAGGGAGTTGGTGATGGGCAGGGAAAGCTGGCATGCTGCAGTCCATGGGATTGCAAAGAGTTCGACATGACAGAGCAACTGAACTGAACTGAACTGATTACTATTAAAAATGTATGTGACTTAATGCACTTTCTTAATTAGTCTTAGATGCAAAGATTAAATGAGATAATGAACAGACTTCTTAGGGACTGGTTGTTTTGAAGTCAGCCTCTTGACTCCACAAATATATTTTGTATTCAAGATACAGCTCAAAAATTGAAATAAGAGAAAGAGTTGTGCATGTGCATACACACAAAGTCACTTCATCCATGTCAGACTCTGTTCTTTCAATGACTTAAACTTGTCTTGGCCCTTTCTAAACTGTAAATACATACTTTTATGGAAGTGATTCATTCATTGATTTCACTGATAAGGCATCAATAAATAAATCCATAAATTTAAATGTGAATTGTATATATAATGTATATAATTTCATACATATCTGAAAGTCTTATATGCATATATATTTCATATAATTTCATACATATCTGAAATATTATATATATAATATATATAATTCCACACATGTGAAATATATATACAATATATATAATTCCACACATGTCTGAAATAGACATGTATATAACCTATATATTGATACATATCTGAAATATTATGTACATATAATGTACATAATTTTTGCATGTCTGGAATATTATATATTTATATAATGTATATAGTTTCAGACACATCTGAAAAAATATGTGCATATAAAATGTATATAATTTCATATGTCTGAAATATATATATGTATATGTAATATATATAATTTCAGACATGTCAGAAATTATATATGTATGTATATATATAATTTACACATAAATTAATAAATTTATTTATTAATGTCCTATCAGTTAAATCAATAAATGAATAATTTCCATGAAAATATGTATTTACAGCTTAAAAAGGGCTAAGGCAAAGTTTAAAGCTTTGAAAGGAATAGAGTCAGACATGGCTAAAGTGATAACACACACACACAACTCTCTTATTTCAATTTTTGAGCTGTTTCTTGAATACAAACTATATTTATGGAATCAAGAGATTAATTTCAAAGCAACCAATCCCTAAGATGTTGGTTCATTATCTCATTTAATCCTTGCACCTAAAATAATTATGATAATTCATTAATCCATCATGCATTTTTAATAGTAGATAGAATGAAATAAACTTCCTTTTCAGGATCACAGTTAGATCACAGAGTTCTCCTAAAGGAAAAATGGCTTCCATATCTAAACCTCAACACATGAGTTTTTCTTTTCTTTTTTTATTCTACAATGTACATGCATGTGTGCTAAGTTGTGTCAGTCGTGTCTGACTCTTTGTGACCCTATAGACTATAGTCTGCCAGTCTCCTCTGTCCACAGGATACTTCAAGCAAGAATACTGGGCTGGGTTGCTCTTACATCTCCAGATTTGTTAAAATTAGGGCCACCTGGGAAGCCCATACAATCTTCATGGTGGTTTTTAATGCAATAGCTTATTCATATAATTGAAATAGCAATTAATGAGATTTATGTGATTCCTGAAAAAACGAAAGGCACAAGTCTTAAAAAAATACATAAAACTTTCATCTCTGTATAGGTTTCCAACTCTCAGATTTAGTTTCACAGTTTTTCTATTTTGCTCTAGTGCTGAATGCAATTCTGAGTCATTTAAAAGATGATATAAATGGCCCCTCTGCAAGGAAAATATTCCTCAAAAGGGATTAAGGGAAATAAAGTCATACATTTGATTTCTCTAAATTATTCTCCAAAAGCTACTTAACATAAAAGTAAAGATTGGTCCAGATAGCTCTATTCGGCTGACATGGCAACTCTCCAAACAACTATAACCATGAGATGATGATTCATTACTATAGTCTGTGGGAGATTTAGTTTTCTTAAAGTAGAATATCATTTAAAAATAAATTAAACCAACTCAATCTTTCAAATACAGGCCCACTCTAACGAATTGTAGGAGAGAAGATAAAAGTTTTGTAGCTACCTTTTAATGGAATGTTAGCTTACATAATGCTATGCTGATGCTAAGTCACTGCAGTCATGTCTTTGTGGGACCCCATTGACGGCAGCCCACCAGGCTCCTCCATCCTTGGGATTCTCCAGGCAAGAATACTGGAGTGGGTTGCCATTTCCTTCTCCAAGCTTACATAATAAGCCTTTAAAAAAATAATATACTTTATTTTTTAGAGCACAGTATTAGGTTCAAAGCAAAACTGAGTGGAAGGCACAGAGATTTCCCATAAACCTATGGTCCCAAAATGTGCATAACCTCTCACATTATCAACATCCTTCACTAGAGTGGTACTTAATTTACAATTAATGAATCTACACTGAAACATCATTACCATCCAGAGTCCATAGTTTACATTAAGGTCTACTTTAAGTGGTGTATATTTTATGTTTTGACAAATGTATTCATGATTATAGCATCATTCATAGTAGTTTCACTGCCCTAAAAAGCCTCTGTGCTTCAAAAAGTGTTAAACTTTTAATAATTTATTTTTCTCTAACATTCAGATTTTCTCAAGTAGTTACAAACTTCTAATTTTTCTGTGATTCTAGTTATGAGGAGCATACTTCTTCAGGACTTATACATGCCAGAGTGGGTATCTGAAAATCTGGTCATCCAGAAACATCAGTATGCAGAGACTAAAAGGAAAAAAAAAAAGAGAAAATTTTATTCTTTCTATCCAAAGGACCACGAAAAGAGGAAGCCTGAAAAAACAGAAAATTTTCAGGCAATGGCAACCTTATTCTAGATTAAAAATTGTAGAAAACATCCCCACCCCCTCTAGCAAAGGCAAAGTAGAAATTTATATTTTACTTCCTGGAGGGTTTTACAGGCATCTCTCGCCGCCCCCCCTCCAATTCCTTCTTGTTAGGAAAGAAGGAATGAAGATGCAGGAATTTCCTAACTGCTGAATCTCATTCCAAGGTGGTGTCAGTGTAGACTATGTGAGAAGCCTCGGCTTTTAACTTGACCTTACTCCACAAGTCCATCCTACAGGAAATCAGTCCTGGATATTCATCAGGAGGACTGATGCTGATGCTGAAACTCCAATATTTTGGCTACCTGATGGAAAAAACTGACTCATTTGAAAAGACCCTGATGCTGGGAAAGATTGAAGGTGGGAGAAGGGGACGACAGAGGATGAAATGGTTGGATGGCGTCACCCACTCAATGGACATAAGTTTGAGTAAACTCCGGGAGTTGGTGATGGACAAGGAGGCCTGGTGTGCTGCAGTCCATGGGGTCGCAAAGAGTTGGACACTACTGAGCAACTGAACTGAACTGAACCGACTCCACCAGTAGGGGGCCCCTATCACTCCCCACTGGGTGATATCTGAGGAAACCGAGTGGAAAACCGGGCTTTTCACTGCCCATAAATAGTAACAAAGCCTGTCTGCCATGTCAGTGATGGTCATGCAGGTAGGGAGCAGTAGCAAGATGTCCTTCCCATCACATATAGATTAGTATCAGTGTGACCTAAACTTCTATCCCCATTCAGTAGTAGAAGAATTACTCATCCTCAGGATCAATAGAAATTTATCGAGAAACCTGGACGTTAGCTCTCACCAGCCAAGAATAGTGGGAGTCTAACTGGGAAGTGTCAGAGGAAGACGGTTAAAACACAAGATTTATATATCATCTGTAGTTTCATAGCATAATGCATCAAATGAAAAATCATTCATCGTAACATGAAGCAGATATATTTCCACATGAATGACAGAAGATAATCAACAGATACCAATACACAGAGAGATTATATAGATATTAGAATCTGATAAGAAATTAGAATAAGAATCTAATTCATTAATTAGATCTATATAGATATTAGATCTGATAAGAATTTTTAAACAGCCACCATAAAAATGCTTTAACAAGCAATTAGAAATATGATGGAAAAATAAAAATTAAATAAGAATATGTAGAAACCAAAATTAAATATAAAATATCATATATAATAACAAAAATTGAATACTTTGTTAAATATCTGTAGAAAGTTGGGAAGGATTACGGTGCTAACTTGTAAATTATGAAAGAAGTAGAAAGTACTAAATAAATGAAGAGACGTAACATTTCCATGAGTAGGAATATATAAACACTAAATATGTTAATACTCCTGAAAATTTATAATTATTTATAAATTGTAATATATAAATTCATATACATGAATATATATATGTAATTCTTATGAAAATTCTAGATAGAATTTTTATAGATATAGACAAGATTATTCTAAACTTCATTTTAAAAAGTAAAAGTACTAGAATAACTAAAACAACTTATAAAAAGAAGAAGAAAGTGAGCAGAGTAACACTAAGAAGCTTTTAAAGATGTTATATAACTACAGTAATTAAGTTTGTGAAGTACTGGCAAAGAGATATATACACAGATAAATGATCTAGAGAAGGGAGTCTGGAAATAGACCACGAGCAAGTACAACTGACTGCTTTTTTTCTACACAAATTATTCAATAGAAAGGGGATAACTGAACAAAATGGTAGTGAAAACTTGGATATTCATAAGCATTCTATAAACAAAAATGAAATTAATTAATTAATCTTTATCAAATCTCACAACTCATATAAAATTTTACTCAAAACAAATGGCAAGATTTGTAGAATAGAAATTGATAAAATGTTCAGACAGCAAGTTAGGAAAAGATGGTTGGGGTTGGAGCTTTGTGAGAATTTCTTAGACATAAATTGAAAAACATAATCTGCAAGACAAAAAAATGATTAACTGAAATTAACAAAAAAAAATTTGATCTACAAAAGATGGTTCAAGAGGAAAGAAACAGGTTATCAATTCAGTCAGTTCAGTCACTCAGTCTTGTCTTACTCTTTGCCACCCCATGGACTGTAGCACACCAGGCCTCCCTGTCCATCACCAACTCCTGGAGTTTACTCAAACTCATGTCAATTGAGTTGGTGATGCCATCCAACGATCTCATCCTCTGTCATTCCTTTCTCCTCCCACCTTCAATCTTTCCCAGCATCAGGGTTTTTTCCAAGAAGTCAGTTCTTCACACCAGGCAGCCAAAATTTTGGAGTTTCAGCTTCAACATCAGTCCATCCAATGAATATTCAGGACTGATTTCCTTTAGAATGGACTGATTGGATCTCCTTTCTGTCCAAGGGATGCTCAAGAGTCTTCCTCAACACCACAGTTCAAAAGAAATAATTATTCAGTGCTCAGCTTTCTTTATAGCTCAACTTTCACAAGCATGCATGACTACTAGAAAGACAGTAGCTTTGATTAGATGGAACTTTGCTAGCAAAGTAATGACTACCCTTTTTCATAGGCTGTCTAGGTTGGTCATAACTTTCTTTCCAATGAGTGTCTTAATTCCATGGATGCAGTCACCATCTGCAGTGATTTTGGAGTCCCAAAAAATAAAGCCTGGCAATATATCCAGTTTCCCTATCTATTTGCCATGAAGTGGTGGGATCAGATGCCATCATTTTTGTTTTCTGAATATTGAGTTTGAGCCAACATTTTCACTCTTTTCTTTCACATTCATCGAGAGACTCTTTAGTTCTTCTTCACTTTCTACCATAAGAGTGATATCATCTGCCTATCTGAAGTTACTGATATTTCTCCTGTCAATCTTGATTCCAGCTTGTGCTTCATCCATCCCAGTATTTCTCATGATATACTCTTCATATAAGTTATTTAAGCAGGGTGACAATATACAGTCTTGATATACTCCTTTCATGATTTGGAACCAGTCTACTGTCCCATATCCAGTTACTATTGCTTCTTGACCTGCACACACATTTCTCAGGAGGCAGGTCAGGTCATCTTATATTCCCATTTTCTTAAGAATTTTCCTCAGTTTGTTGTGTTTCACACAGTCAAATGCTTAGGTAGTCAATAAAGCAGAAGTAGATATTTTTTTCTGGACCTCTCTTGCTTTTTTGATGATCCAGCAGATGCTGGCAATTTGATCTCTGGATCTTCTGCCTTTTCTAAATTCAGCTTGAACTCTGGAAGTTCATGGTTCACGTATTGCTGAAGCCTGGCTTGCAGAATTTTGAGCATCACTTTACTAGTGTGTGAGACAGTAAAATTATGTGGTAGTTTGAGTATTCTTTGTCATTGCCTTTCTTTGGAGTTGAAATGAAAACCGACCTTTACCGGTCCTGTGGCCACTGCTGAGTTTTCCAAACTTGCTGGCATATTGAGTTTGGCACTTTCACAGCATCATCTTTTAAGATATGAAATAGTTCAACTGAAACTCCATCACCTTCACTGACTTTGTTTATGTAGATGCTTCCTAAAGCCCACTTGATGTCTCATTCCAGGATGTCTGGCTCTTGGTGAGTGATCACACCATTGTGGCTAGCTGGATCATAAAGATCATTTTTGTACGTATCTTCTGTGTATTCTTGCCACCTCTTCTTAATGTATTCTGCTTTCATTAGGTCCATACAACTTTTTTCCTTTATTGTGCCCATCTTTGCATGAAATATTCCCTTGGTATCTCTAATTTTCTTGAAGACATCTCTAGTCTTTCCCATCCTATTATTTCCTTCTATTTCTTTCAAGAAGATAAAAAGTTGGAGACTTCAAGAAAATATTTGTAAACCATGCATCTATCAAAGATGTATCAAAAATAAAAAATTAAAAAATTCCATTGCAAAAGATTTAAAAAATATAAGAAGAAAGTAGAAAAAAATTATAAAGGGGAGTTTCCACAAAGTGAATCAGTTCAGTTCAGTCTCTCAGCCAGAATTTGCAACACTATGGACTGTAGCTCGCCAGGCTTCCCTGTCCATCACCAACTCGCAGAGCTGGCTCAAATCCATGCTATCCAGTCGATGATACCATTCAAACATCTCAGCCTCTGTTGTCCCCTCCTTCTCCTGCTTTCAATCTTTCCCAGCATCAGTCTCTTCTATTGAGATGGCCAAATTATTGGAATTTCAGGTTCAGCATCAATCCTTTCAATGAATATTCGGGATTGATTTCCTTTAAGATTGACTGGTTTGCTTGTCTTGCAGAACAAAGGACTCTCAAGAGTCTTCTCCAACATCACAGTTCAAAAACATCAATTCTTTGGTGCTCAGCCTTCTTTATGGTACAACTCTCACCTCCATACATGACTACTGGAAAAGCCATAGCTTTGACTAGATGAAACTTTGTTAGCAAAATAATGTCTCTGGTTTTTAATATGCTCTCTAAGTTTGTCATAGCTTTTCTTCCAAAGAGTAAACATCTTTTAATTTCATGGCTGCAGTTACAGTCTTCACTGATTTTAAAGCACAAGAAAATAAATTCTGTCACTATTTTAATTTTCTCCCCATATGTTTTCCATGAAATGATGGGTTGGATACCATGATCTTCATTTTTTGAGTGTTCAATTTTAAACCAAATTTTCACTCTCCTCTTTCACTTTCTTCAAGAGGATCTTTAGTTCCTCTTCACTTTCTTCCATGAAGGTGCTGTCATTCACATATCTGAGTTTTTTATATATATATTTCTCCTGGCAACCTTGATTCCAGCTTTTGCTTCATCCAGCCCAATATTTTGCATGATGTACTCTGCATATAAGTTAAATAAGCAGAGTGACAATATTTAACCTTATGCACTCCTTTCCCAATTTGGAACCAGTCCCTTCCTTGTTCTATGTGCAGTTTGTCTAACTGCTGCTTCTTGACATACAAATTTCTCCGGGGACAGGTAACGGGGTCTGGTATTCCCATCTTTTGAAAAAATCTTCCATGATTTCTTGTGATCCACAAAACGTTTTCGGTGTAGTCATTGAAGCAGAAGAAGATTCTTCTCTGGAATTCTCTTGCTTGTGCTCTGATCCAAGAGGTGATGCTTATTTGGTCTCTGGTTCCTCTGTCTTTTCTAAATCCAGCCTGAACATCTGGAAATTCACAGTTCACTTATAGTTGAAGCCTCATTTGGAGAATTCTGAGCATTAATTTGTTAGCATGTGAGATGACTGCAATTGTGCAGTAGTTTCAGTATTCTTTGACATTGCCTTTCTTTGGGGTTGGAATGAAAATTTACCTTTTCAGTCCTGTGGCCACTGCTGAGTTTTCCAAATTTGCTGGCATATTGAGTGTGGCATTTTCACAGCATCATCCTTTAGGATTTCAAATAGTTCAGGTGGAATTCCATCACCTCCACTAGCTTTGTTTATAGTGATGCTTTCGAAGGCCCACTTAACTTCATATTCCTGGATGTCTACCTCTAGGTGAGTGATCACACCAACTTGGTTATCTGGGTCATGAAGATATTTTTTTGTACAGTTCTTCTGGATATTCATTCTTCCTCTTCTTAATATCTTCTACTTCTGTTAGGTCCATACAATTTCTGTGCTTTTTTGAGCCCATCTTTGCATGAAATG
The DNA here is from genome assembly GCA_007570785.1 of Antilocapra americana. Taxonomy (NCBI): domain Eukaryota; kingdom Metazoa; phylum Chordata; class Mammalia; order Artiodactyla; family Antilocapridae; genus Antilocapra; species Antilocapra americana. The sequence continues at coordinate 45,919,229 of ML663009.1, read as the reverse complement.
TTCCCTTGGCCTCTGTAATTTTCTTGAAGGTATCTCTAATCTTTCCCATTCTATTGCTTTCCTCCATTTCTTTGCATTGAATACTTAGGAAGGCTTTCTTATATCTCCTTCCTATTCTTTAGAACTCTGCATTCAGATGGATATATCGTTTTCCTTTTCTCCTTTGCATTTTATTTCTCTTATTTTCTCAGCTCTCTGTAAGTCCTCCTCAGACAGTTATTTGCTTTTTTTTTTTTTTTGCATTTCTTTTTCTTGGGGATGGTTTTGATCACAAGCTTCTGTACAATGTTATGAACCTCTTTCCATAGTTCTTAAGGAACTGTGTCTATCAGATCTAATCCCTTGAATCTATTTGTCACTTTAACTGCAGAATCATAGAGTTTTGATTTAGGTCATATCTTAATTACCTAGTGGTTTTCCCTACTTTCTTCAATTCAAGTCTGAATTTTGGAATAGGGAGTTAATAGCAAAGAGCATATTCATATGGAAAATAAACACATGAAAATATATTCAAAATTAAGCAAGTTAAAGTTCAGTAGGAGATATTATTACACACAAATCAGAATGGCTAAATGGGAAAAAAATGGACAACAGAAATACTGTCAAAGATGTAGATAAACTTAATCTAGCATACATGACTGGTAGGAATATAAAATGAAACAATAATGAACTATGGACAGAGGTTCATGACATTGTGCAGGAGACAGGGATTAAGACCATCTTCATGGAAAAGAAATGCAAAAAATGGTCGTCTGAGGAGGCATTACAAATAGCTGTGAAAAGAAGAAAAGCAAAAAGCAAAGGAGAGAAAAAATGATATTCCATATGAATGCAGAGTTCCAAAGAAGAGCAAAGAGAGACAAGAAAGCCTTCCTCAGTGATCAATGCAAAGAAATAGAGGAAAACAACAGAATGGAAAAGACTAGAGATATCTTCAAGAAAACTAGAGATACCAAGGAGATATTTCATGCAAAGATGGGCTCGATGAAGGGCAGAAATGATATGGACCTAACAGAAGCAGAAGATATTAAAAAGTGGCAGCAAGAATACACAGAAGAACTATACGAAAAAGATCTTCACGACCCAGATAATCACGATGGTGTGATCACTCACCTAGAGCCAGACATCCTGGAATGTGAAGTCAAGTGGGCCTTAGAAAGCGTCACTACAAACAAAGCTAGTGGAGGTAAGGGAATTTCAGTTGAGCTATTTCAAATTCTGAAAGATGGTGCTGTGAAAGTGCTACACTCAATTTGCCAGCAAATTTGGTAAACTCAGCAGTGACCACAGGACTGGAAAAGATCAGTTTTCATTCCAATCCTAAAGAAAGGCAATGTTAAAGAATGCTTAAAGTACTGCACAATTGCACTTATCTCACACATTAGTAAAGTAATGCTCAAAATTCTCCAAGAAAGGCTTCAGGAATATGTGAACTGTGAACTTCCAGATGTTCAAGCTGGTTTTAGAAAAGGCAGAGGAACCAGAGATCAAATTGCCAATATCTGCTGGATCATCATAAAAGCAAGAGAGTTCCAGAAAAATATCTATTTCTGCTTTGTTGACTATGCCAAAGCCTTTGACTGTGTGGATCACTATAAACCGTGGAAAATTCTCCAGGAGATGGGAATACCAGACCACCTGACCTGTCTCTTGAGAAACCTGTATGCAGGTAAGGAAGCAACAGTAAGAACTGGACATGGAACAACCGACTGGTTCCAAATAGGAAAAGGAGTACATCAAGGCTGTATATTGTCACCTTGCTTATTTAACTCATGTGCAGAGTACATCATGAGAAACGCTGGGCTGGAAGAAGCACAAGCTGGAAGCAAGATTGCCAGGATAAATATCAATAACCTTAAATATGCAGATGACACCAACCTTATGGAAGAAAGTGAATAGGAGCTAAAAAGCCTTTTGATGAAAGTGAACGAGGAGAAAAAGTTGTCTTTAAGCTCAGCATTCAGAAAACTAAGATCATGGCGTCTGGTCCCATCACTTCATGGGAAATAGATGGGGAAAGAGTGGAAACAGTGTCAGACTTTATTTTGGGGGGACTCCAAAAGCAGTGCAGATGGTGTTTGCAACCATGAAATTAAAAGATGCTTACTCCTTGGAACGAAAGTCATGGCCAACCTAGATAGCATATTGAAAAGCAGAGACATTACTTTGCCAACAAAGGTCCATCCAGTCAAGGCTGTTTTTCCAGTAATCATGTATGGATGTGAGAGTTGGATGGTGAAGAAAGCTGAGAGCCGAAGAACTGATGCTTTTGAACCGTGGTATTGGAGAAGACTCGGATCCAACCAGTTCATCCTAGAGGAGATCAGTCCTGAGTGTTCACTGGAAGAACTGATGTTAAAGCTGAAACTTCAATACTTTGGCCACCTCATGCAAAGAGCTGACTCACTGGAAAAGACCTGGATGCTGGGAAGGATTGGGGGTAGGAGAAGGGTATGACAGAGGATGAGGTGGTTGGATGGCATCACCGACTTGGTGGACATCACTTTGGGTAAATTCTGGGAGTTAGTGATGGACAGGGAGGCCTGGTGTGCTGAGATTCATGGGGTCGCAAAGAGTCAGACATGACTGAGTGACTGAACTAAACTGAACTGAACTAAAACGTGAAAGTATTTGACAATTTCTTTAAGCAGTTATACTTACTCTAGAACCTAGCGGTTGCCATCTTGGACATTTCTTTCAATGGAAAAAAATAAAAATAAAAACCTATGTATACACAAAACCTATACATGAGTGTTCCTAGCAGCTTTATTTGTGAGAGCCAAAACCTGAAAATGGGTAAAATATTCCTCAAAAGACAAATTGTTAAACACAGTCATATATCTGTATCATGGAATGTTACTCAGCAATAAAAAGACATAAACTATAAATATACTCAATAACTTGGCTTGATTTCAAAAGCATTATGTTGAGTGGAAAAAAAAAATCTCAGGAGATTATATCCTGTGTGTTTCTGTTTATGTAACAGTCTTGACAAGATTGCAGAAATGCTGTACATGTTAGTATTTGTCAGGTTTAGGCATAGTGGGAGGAGATAAGGAAGGTATTATATAAGTTTGAATATAATGAGTCATCTATGATGAAAGACATTCTGTATCTTGATCACTGTGACAGTTACAGTAACCTACACATGTGATTCAGTTCAGTTCAGTTCAGTCACTTAGTCACTTCCGAATCTTTGCAACCCCATGGACTGCAGCACACCAGGCTTCCTTGTCCATCACCAACTCCCGGAGCTTACTCAAATTCATGTCCATCGAGTCAGTGACGCCATCTAACCATCTCATTTCACAGGCTATTAATTGATATCTATCTGTCTATACATCAATCTATCATCAGTTTTCTGGCTTTGACATTGTGTACTATACTTACGTAAAACATAACTATTACAAGAAAGTACATAAAGAGAAAAGGGAAATTTTTAATGCTGTATTTGTAACTTGCTGTGCATCTATCAGTGTTAATCACCCAGTTATGTCTGATTCTTTGTGACCCCAGATACTGTATTCCACACAGGCTCCTGTCTGTGGAATTTCCCAGGCAAGAGTACTGGAGTGGGTTTTCATTTCTTGCTTCAGGGGACCTTCCCAACCCAGGGTTTGCACCTTAGTCTTCTGCAGGTTATATACTGCCTGAACCACTAGGGAAGCTCCAAATGATTGGTAGCCTCCAGGTGGAGGTGACCAAAGAAAGTGGCCCATACAGGGATCAAATCTGTGACCGTGGCATTATTAGAACCCACTCTAGCCAACTGAGCTAACTGTCTCCTAAATAATGATTGTTTCAAAATGAAAAGTTTTTAAAAGTTTAAAACTTGTTCTAAAAGTAGTGGTTAGGAAATGTTGCACAGTGCAGTTTGATTTCAAGAATCGCAAAATAGATTAGCACATAAAAGTGTCCATTGCGTTTAGCAAAGAAAAAAACTTTATATTAACTTAATATTTCCCAAATTTTTGATCAAAGAACATTTCTTCTGTAACAAGAAAGTGGTGAGTAGCATATAAAGCCAAAGTACAAATGTAACAACATTTAGTTAGACAAAATTTTATTTGGTTCTGGAAGTAAGTATGAGGAAACCGTACAGACATGAGAAACACTACTTTCTGTTCATTTGGTTACCAAAAACTGAATGGAGAATGGTGGAAAAGAAACACTTTAAACCATTTTTAAATTAAATTTAGAACAGATACTGGTTTAAAAAGGACTTTAGAAGGATGTTCAAGTTTAGACTTGGGGGAAAAAAATGGCAGAATCATGTGTGGTAGCATAGAGTATAGAATTATGCTATCCTTCTTTTAGGAAGTGAGAACTAGAAGTATTTTTGATCATGTATAATACTTCCAGAACAAGTTGATTTTCCACCTTGCTATTTCTGTGATAAAATTCAATTCTTATATCCTCATTTCTGCTTCCTATAAAAGAGCATAGCAGTTTTCTTTCCATGGTTTTCAAAGCCATTTTCCTTACAGTGACTTCCTTTTAGACAAAAAGTCTATGTTGTTTGAAACTTCACATTTTTTTACATGTAAAAAAGTGTTCCAGCTTCATAACTAGGTATAATTTTACAAAATCCATTAAAAAAAATTTGGAGTCAAAATATTCCCAAACTGGGAACAATTTTTTTTCCTTAGGTAGCAATTGTTTGAAATTAACATGCCATCATAATTTTATAAATCATAATAAAATATAAAGTCATATATAATTAAAATTTTAAAAATTAATTAATTTAATATGGATATGTAAGTAAAGTAAAAATATGAAATCATAACTTTTATATCATAATAAAATATAATCAATAATTTATATACCGTTTTCAAGGACATTAAAAGTTGGTATAAAGCCTAAATCAACTCATTACGTTTAAAGAAAATATACAGCCACTAGATATGAGAGCCTAGGAAATATGCATTATTTTTAGCGTTCGCTTTTGGTGTTACACATCTTATAGGTTTTGACAAATGTGTGACATGAAACTAATACAATAGTTTTGAAAGTCTGTTGCTGAGCCACAAAAGATGCTGGGACTCTTGGCCTCCGGAGGAGAAGAATTCAATCCAGAGCCAGAGATGAGGCTTGATTGCTCCAAGCTTTTCTGTAAAAGAGTTTTATTGACATATAAAAGGAATAGAGAAAGCTTCTGACATAGACATCAGAAGGGGGCAGAAAGAGTACCTCCTTGCTAATGTTAGCAATGGAGTTATATAATTTTTAATTACTTATTACAGTGAATAAAAAGAATGTCTGGAAGTTGTAAATATCTCACTAGACCTACTCCCATAATTTACATTTTAAGATAACAGGATTAGCAGAAGGTTTTTTTTCGGAGATTGTTCTCAAGCAGGATACATTATTGCTATATAATCCTAAGGAATGTAGATGGGGGGGGATTTCCTTTCATCTTCCTTGAGAATACCAGACCCCTCTCTTATTGGGGTCCCCTGGACTTCTATCAACCTGCTTAGGAATTGACTCTCTCAGTTTCACTACCCTAAAAATCCTATATTCTCTGTGTATGCACCTCCCTCAGCCCCCTTACTCCTGGAAATCACTGATCATTTTGCTGTCTTCACAGATTTTACTTTTTGCAGATCATAGTGTTGAAATTATGCTGCATGTAGCCTTTTCATTTTGGCTTCTTTCACTGATTATGGCTTGATGCCTCATTTCTTTTTAACGCTGAATAATTTATCACTGTTGATATGTGCAGTTGTGTATTTAATCATTCACCTATCAAAGAACATCTCTTTTCTGAAAGTTCTGGCAATTATGAATAAAGTGGCTACGAATGTCTGTGTGCAGGGTTTTTTGTGATCATGTTTTCTTTACTCCCTTTTAGCTTCATTCATATCATGGACAAATACAATCTATATATTTGGGGTACAGAACTTGATGTATTAGTATTAATATATGTAAACACTGTGAAATGATTACACAACAAGCTAATTAACAAATCCATCACACATCCTTTTGTGTGTGTAGTGGGGTGAGGTGGTAAGAACACTTAAGATCTATCCTCTCAATAAATATCAATACAGAAAACAATACTATTGATGATAGGCATATGCTTTACAATAGCTCTCTGGAACATCTTTATCTTACATAGCAATGTTTTCATGTTTTCAACTTGTTTGGATAAATACCAAGAAGTAAGATTGTTGAAATTTATGGGGAAAATACACTACATTTGTAAAAACCTGGCAATCTATTTTCCAAGTTGTTGTCTTGAATTCCCACCATAAACGAATGAGAGGTCCTGTTGTTCTACCTTGTTGTTTGTTAAAGTGTAATCAGTTCAGTTCAGTTGCTCACTCATATCTAACTTTTTGTAATTCCGTGGACTGCAGCATGCCAGGCCTCCCTGTCCATCATCAACTGCCAGAGTCTAACCAAATCCATGTCCATCGAGTGGATGAGGCCATCCAGCCATCTCATCCTCTGTCGTCCCCTTCTCTTCTTGCCTTTGATCTTTCCCAGCATCAGGGTCTTTTCCAATGAGTCGACTCTTCGCATGAGGTGGCCAAATTATTGGAGTTTCAGCTTCAACATCAGACTTTCCAATGATCAGGACTGATCTCATTTAGGATGGACTTGTTGGATCTCCTTGCAGTCCAAGGGACTCTCAAGAGTCTTCTCCAACACCACAGTTTGAAAGCATCAATTCTTGGCACTCAGGTTTCTTTAAGGTCCAACTCACAACCATGCATGACTAATGGAAAAACCATAGCTTTAACTAGACAGGCCTTTGTTGGCAAAGTAATGTCTCTGCTTTTTAATATGCTGTCTAGGTTGATCATAACTTTCTTCCAAGGAGTAAGCATCTAAATTTTATGGCTGCAGTCATCATCTGCAGTGATTTCAGAGCCTAAAAAAATAGTCTGCCACTGTTTCCACTGTTTCCCCATCAATTTCCCATGAAGGGATGGGACCGGATGCCATGATCTTAGTTTTCTGAAAGTTGAGCTTTAAGCTAACTTTTTCACCCTCCTCTTTCACTTTCATCAAGAGGCTCTTTAGTTTTTCTTCACTTTTTTCCATAAGGGTGGTGTCATTTGCATATCTGAGGTTATTGATTCCTGCTTGTGTTTCATCCAGCCCAGCACTTCTCATGATGTACTCTGCATATAAGTTAAATAAGCAGAGTGGTAATATACAGCTTTGACATACTCCTTTTTCTATTCCATTTGGAACCAGTCTATTGGTCCATGTCCAGTTCTAACTGTTCGTTCCTGATCTGCATACAGATTTCTGAAGAGGCAGGTCAGGTTGTCTGGTATTTCCATCTCTTGAAGAATTTTCCACAGTTTATAGTGATCCACACAGTCAAAGGCTTTTGCATCATCAATAAAGCATAAATAGATATTTTTCTGGAGCACTCTTACTTTTTCGATGATCCAGTGGATGTTGGCAATTTGATCTCTGGTTCCTCTGCCTTTTCCAAATCTAGTTTGAACATCTGGAAGTTCTCAGTTAATGTACTTTTGAAGCCTAGCTTGGAGAATTTTTTAGTATTACTTTGATAGCATGTGAGATCAGTGCAATGGTGCAGTAGTTTGAACACTCTTTGGTATTGCCTTTATTTGGGATTTGAATGAGAACTGACCTTCTCCAGTCCTTTGGTCACTGCTGAGTTTTCCAAATTTGCTGACATACTGAATGCAGCACTTTAGCAGGAGCATATTTTAGGATTTGAAATAGCTCAGCTGGAATTCCATCACCTCCACTATCTTTGTTAGTAGTGATGCTTCCAAAAGCCCACTTGACTTCACCTTCCAGGGCAGCTGGCTCTAGATTAGTGATCATACCATCATGTTTATCTGCATCATGAAGATCTTTTTTGAATAGTTCTTCTGTGTATTCTCTTCTTAATATATTTTAATTTTGTTAAGTTCATACTGTTTCTGTTCTTTATTGCGTCAATCTTTGCATGACATATTCCCTTGGTATCTCTAATTTTCTTGAAGAGATCTCTAGTGTTTCCCATTCTATGTAGCTCTCCTTGCTATTGTTTGGAACTTTGCATTCAGATGAATGTATCTTTCCTTTTATCCTTGCCTTTCACTTTTCTTTTTCTCAGCTTTTTGTAAGCCCTCTTCAGACAACCATTTGCATTTTTTGCATTTATTTTCCTTGGGGATGGTTTTGATCACAGCCTCCTGTACTTTAGGATGTCATTTTTTTAAACTGAACAAACCACACAGTAAAAAGTTAAAGTACATTCAACCAGGTTACACAGGCAAAGGCACAAGATTAAGAGTTTGGTCACTATGCCTAAGTAGAGAAAGGAAGACAATCCTTTGCTATTTGTTGTCAAAACATTTAATTTCCTGACTTCTGAAAATCTTGCTGAGAATCATAGCAGAAAATATTCCATTGTCAGATGTATTCTGTTGCCATCCAAATAGGGTTGAGATGTGCAATCTCAATTGTTTTTTAAAGGAACATCCTGTTCAGATAATGATTATGTACTCCATATTCATCTTCATGCAGGAAGAGGTTTATCATGACTCATTTATTTTCCTGGGGAAACTTGTCAACATCTCAATTTATGTTAAGCTGAGATGAATAAAAAAATCACACGTGTAATACAAAGGAGTCACAGCAGTGAGCAATGCAGAGTTTGCAATCAAACAAGTTAACTAATATTTCCTCTAGAAAGTACTATTAGACTTTGAGTCCAATCTTCTTCCATAGGATGAATTTATTTTTTCAATTGACTGAAAGTGCATTTAGTTGTCTGGAAGATACTTACGGCAATGAACATCGTGTTGTTGTTCAGTTACTCAGTCATGCCTGGCTCTTTGCTACCACATGGACTGCAGCACACCAGATTTCCCTATCTTAAAAAAACAAAGTGATCCCGGTCCATTTCCAAGGGAAACCATCCAACGTCATAGTAATCCAAGTTTAGGTCTCAACTACTAATTCTAAAGAAGATGAAGTTGAATGGTTCCATGAAGACCTATAAGAACTTCTAGAACTAACACCAAAAAAAGATGTCCTTTTCACCCTAGGGGACTGGAATGCAAAAGTTGGAAAATCATGGCCAACATTCAGATCTTCCTTTTCTCATTAATTTTAAGATTTAACATATCGCATTCACCAAAACAAAGAACTACCGAAGTCTAATTTCCTAGACTTCTCCTTTTCTATATTATTAACACACTAACCACAATGACTTAGATTTGCCACTTAAAACCTCCCTCTAGTTCTGTACTTATTGAGTTACTTTCAGCCATATATTCAGTATATTCATCAAGATGCACTGGTCAGTCATGTTTATCAAGTCTAACCTTAGTACAAAAGCCAAAGATATTATACTTTTCATATGTCTGCAATTTCTCAACTCATTTTTCCCCCATGCATAAGGTTAATTAATTAGCATACAATGAGAGTCTCTTGTGATCTATGTATCCATCTCTCTTCTCTCTCACTGGAATCTAAAAGTGGACTTCTACCTAATCAGGGAAAATGAAAGTGGAAGTCTCTCAGTGATGTTTGACTCTTCGCAACCCCATGGACTATACAATCCTTGGAATTCTTCAGGCCAGAATCCTGGAGTGGATAGCCTTTCACTTCACCAGGGGATCTTCCCAACCCAGGGATCGAACCGAGGCCACCCACATTGCAGGCAGATTCTTTACCAGCTGAACCACAAGGGAACCCCTATCAGAGAAAGAGACTCTGAAAATCTGCACATATAAGGACATTTCTGATGTACAAGTGTGCAGAGGTGTTTTATCTTTTGCCAGGGACAATCTTACACTGCCTAAATTTGAGCCTCAGCAAAGTCAAGGAACATGTTGAATGTAATTAGGAGGTTCATATGAATTTGTTTAAATTTCTGTCCCACAAGAAGCCAAAAACGAAATAATGAGAGAATCTGAATACCCTGAGATGAAAAAGAAAGGGACGATATACTCCTCCTTAATTTCCCTTTTACTTTTCCAAAATCTTGAATGGAAAACTATGAACAATGAGACTTTACTATCTAAAATGACTGTTATTTGAGGATGCCTTTGAGAAAGATAATATTTATTTTAGAAAATAATCATTCTAAAGTTGCTGATTGTTGGAGAGAATGAATAGAATAAAGAGGGACAGAGATATGGAAGAAACTTGCCTGAGCAATTTTGCTTCTTGAGCTGGAGGCTCTGCTTCCTTTGGCTATTGAAGGATAGGATAATGAGCCAAGTATCCCCCTGGGATTTTGAAAGAAGATACAAAGCCCGGAAGAAGCCTGGTCTTTATTAATGCATTATGCTTCTTTAGTGATTTTTTTTTTTCCTTTAATGAATCAAGTTTGACTGAGGTCACCTTATTTGCATGCAGAGAACATCAGGGACTGTTGGACTCATTAGGAGAACATTTCATATTTTGTCACCTCTTATAGGAGGTCAGTAATGGTTGTTGTGAGCTGAGGGCTCTCTGAAATGGACGTTAGTTGCAGCATCAAAATAAATAAATAAATAAATAGGTCACCAAGGGAAATGAAGAAGAGATTTCACATGCAAAGAGTTCTGACAGCATTAGAGTACAAAGAATAGGAGTCGTCCAAATGAAAGAGATTAAAAGGGGAAAAATTCAACTACTAACAGGTTATTTTTGTGAGATTTCTGAACCATGATATGAAGGGATTGGATGACACTTCCCAGCATTCTCATAACTTTTGGCAATTTATTCCTTTCAGATAAAGCTCTTTTTATAGTCAATAGACGACGATATAAACAGTGGCTTATTAGAGGACAGAGTGCTAAGTCAGGAGGAGTAGACAAAAAGGGAATAAAAATTTTGTAGCAATGGACTTCACTTGACCTCTGATTGATGCTATCATTTGGAAAAGTATCAGCCCAGCCAATTTATCAAGTACAGTGGGCCATAGACTCAACAACCTAGAATTATTTCCCAGTAAACATCAATATATTCTTCTAAAGATGGGATGAAATAGACAGTGTATCATAGAGCCTAATATCTGGTTCTAATATTCTCTTTGCCAACACACATATCATCCAGTATCTCAATTTAGTTTCATATTCCTTATGTTCAAACCCAAATTCCTGCATCTAACATTCTGGGGTAAGAAGTCTCATATGATTTTTGCTCTGATGTTATTGTTCAGTTGCTAAGTTGTGTCCAACTCTTTGGCACCCAGTGGACACCAGGCTTCCCTATCTTTCACCGTCTCCCAGAGTTTGCTCACATTAATGTCCATTGAGTTGGTGATGCTATCTAACCATCTTATTCTCTACCACCCTCCTCTCCTTTTACCTTCATTCTTTCCCAGTTCAAGAACAAGATAGCAGAGTAGAAGGATATGCATTCATCTCTCCTGTGAGAGCACCAAAATCACAACTAGCTGCTGAACAACCATCAATAGAAGTATTTTGGATCCCTCCCTCAAAAAACACCCTTCATCCAAGGGCAAAGGAGAAGCCCTGAAAAGAGGATAGGAGGGGCACATTTGAATTTAAAATCAAACCTCAGACCTACCATAGATGCTCAGAAGCTGCAAACAAAACCTTGTGCCCACCAGGACCTAGACAAAGGAGCAGTGACCTGCACAAGAGATTGAGTCAGACCTGCCTTTGACTGACTGAGAGTCTCCTGTAGAGGCACAGGTCAGCAGTAACCTGCTATGGTGACAGGGGCTTTGGCTGCAGCAGACCTGGGGGATGCAGAATGTGGCATAAGTCCTCTTGGAAGATGCCCTCATTAACACCACCATAGAGCCACTGGGCAGATGACCCACCAACTGGAGAACAATTATACCAAAAACATTCTCACACTGTTGCAAAAGTTCTAGGGCCCACAAAAGATTTCCCAACTCGGGGATTCAACAAAAGGATTGAGAGCCCCCAGGGAAAAAGACACTTAAAGGACACAACAAAACCTTGTGCACACCAGGATCCAGGAGAAAGCAGGAATGACCCCACAAGAGACTGAGCCAGACATGCATATGAGTGTCCAGAAGTTTCTGGCAGAGGTGTAGATCAGCCATGGCCTGCTGCAAGGTAAGGGACACTGACTGCAACAGTTCTGGGAGCCTTGGAGTGCTGGTATAAGTCCTTTTGAAGGAGGTTCCTCAGGACAAGCTACAGGGAGGGACACAGCACCAACTATCAGCAGAATATTGGATTAAAGATTTACTGAGTATGGCCTTGCCTCCCAGAGCAAGACTCAGTTTTACCCACAGCCAGTCCCTCCCACCAGGAAGCTTCCACAAGCTTCTTATCTTCATCCATCAAAGGGCAGACAGAATGAAAACCACAGTCACAGAAAACTAACCACAATGATCACATGGATCACATTCTTATCTAACTCAATGAAACTATGAAACATGCCATGTAGGGCCACCCAAGATGGATGGGTCATGATGGAGAGTTCTGATAAAACATGGTCCTCTAGAGAAGGGAATGGAAAACCACTTCAGCATTCTTGTCTTGAGAATGGTATGAAAAGGTAAAAAGATATGACACTCAAAGATGAACTCCCCAGGTCAGTAGTTGCCCAATATGTTACTGGAGAAGAGTGTAGAAATAGTTTCAGAAGTAGTGAAGAAGCTGAGCAAAGGCAAAAGTAATGTCCAGTTGTGGAAGTGTCAGGTGGTAAAAGTGAAATCCCATGCTGTGAAGAACAATATTTCATAGGAACTTAGTTCATGAGTCAAGATAAATTGGAGGTGATAAAACATGAGATGGCAAGAGTAAACACCAGCATTTCAGGAATCAGTGAACTACAATGGACTGGAATGGATGAATTTAATTCAGATGACCATTATAGCTCCAGTACTTTGGCCACCTGATGTGAAGAACTGACTCATTGGAAAAGACCCTGATGATAGGAAAGATTGAAGGCAGGAGGATAAAGGGATGGCAGAGGATGAGATGGTCAGATTACATCACTGACTCAATGGATATGAGTTTGAGCAAGCTCTGGGAGCTGGTGCTGGATAGGGAAGCATGACGTGATTCAGTCCATGAGGTCACAAAGAGTTGGACAAGATTGACTGAACTGACTGACTGATTGAATTGAAATGGATGGGAATAGGCAAATTTAATTTAGATTACCATTATATCTACTATGAGGAAGAATACCTTAGAAGAAATGGGTAGCCCTCATAGTCACCAAGAGAGTCTGAAATGAAGAAATTGGTTGCAATCTCAAAAATGACAGAATGATCTCTACAGGTTTCCAAGGCAAGCCATTAAAAACCACAGTAATTCAAGACTATGCCCCAACCATTAATGCTGAAAAAGTTGAAGTTGAATGAGTCTATGAACTCCTGCAGTCAAAGACAGAGAAGCTGTATATAGTCTACAAAAACAAGAATGGGAGTTGTCTGTGGCTCAAATTCAGAATTAAATGAAGAAAATAGGGAAAATCACTAGGCCATTCAGGTATGACCTATATCAAATCTCTTACAATTATACAGTGGAAGTGACAAATAGATTCAGGGGGCTAGATCTCAGACAGTTTCCTGAAGAACTATGAACCAAGGTTCATGACATTTTATAGGGGGCAGTGATTTAAATCATCCCCCAGAAGAAGAAATGAAAAAGACAAAACTACTGTCTGAGGAGGCCTTGCAAATAGTTGAAAAAGAAGAGAAGTGAAAAGCAAAGAAGAAAAGGAAAGATATAAGCATCTGAATGCAGAGCTCCAAAGAAGAGCAAGGAGAAATAAGAAAGCTTTCCTGAATGAACAGTGCAAAGAAATAGTGGAAAATGATAGATGGGAAAGACTAGGGATCTCTTCAAGAAAACTAGAGATATCAAGGGAACATCATGCAAACATGGGCACAATAAAAGACAGAAACAGTATACCTAACAGAAGCAAAAGAAGAGGTGGAAAAAAAACTATACAAAAAAGATCATAATAACCCAGATAACCATGATGGTGTGATCACTCACCTAGAGCCAGATATCCTGGAATGTGAAGTAAAGTGGACCTTAGGAAGCATCACTACGAACAGAGCTAATGGAGGTGACAGAATTCCAGCTGGGTTATTTCAAATCCTAAAAGATGCTGCTGCTAAAGTGCTACACTTAATATGCCAGCAAATTTGGAATACTCAGCAGTGACCAAAGGAGTGGAGAAGGTCAGTTTTCATTTGAATCTCAAAGAAGGGCAATGCTAAAGAATGTTCAGGCTACCACAGGATTGCACTCATTTCACATGCTAGCAAAGTGATGCTCAAAATTTTCCAAGCCAAACTTCAACAGCACATGAACGGAGAACTTCCAGATGTTCAAGCTGGATTTAGAAAAGCCAGCAAAACTAGAGACCAAATTGAAAACATCTGTTAGATCATAGAAAAAGCCAATGAATTCAGAGAAACATCTACTTCTACTTCATTGACTGTGTTAAAGCCTACTGTGAAAAATTTTTCAAGAGATGGGAATATCAGACCACCTTACCTGCCTCCTGAGAAACCTGAATGCAGGCCAAGAAGTAGCAGTTAGAACCAGACATGGAGGAACAGACAGATTCCAAACTGGGAAAGGAGTATGTCAAGACTGTACATTGTCACCCTGCTTATTTAACATATATACAAACCATATTATGTGAAATGCCAGGCTGGAAAAACATAAGTTGAAACCAAGATCACAAGGTGAAATATCAATAACCTCAGATATGCAGATAACACCCTAATGACAGAAAGCAAAGTGAGACTAAAGAGCCTCTTAATGAAGGTGAAAGAGGAGAGTGAAAAAGCTGGCTTAAAAATCAGCATTCAATAAACTAAGATCATGGCATCCAATCCCATAATTTCATGACAAATAGATGGGAGAACAATGGAAACAGTGAAAGACTTTACTTTCTTGGGCTTCAAAATCACTGTATGACAAAAACAATAAAAGGGAGGGGAAAAAAATCACTGCAGATGGTGATTGCAACCACGAAATTAAAAGACACTTGTCTTTTGGAAGAAAAGCTATGGCAAATTTGACAATATATTGGAATCAGAGACATTACTTTGCCAACAAAGTTCTGTCTAGTCAAAGCTAAGGTTTTTAGAGTAGTTATGTATATATGTTAAAGTTGAACCATAAAGGAGGCTGAGCATTAAAGGATGATGCATTGAACTGTGGTACTGGGAAGACTCTTGAGAGTGCCTTTGGCTGCAAGGAGATCAAACAAATCAATCCTAAAAGAAATCAATCCTGAAAATTTATTAGAAGGACTTATGCTGAAGCTGAAGCTCCGATAGTTTGACCACCTCATACAAAGAGTCAACTCATTAGAAAAGACCCTTATGCTGGGAAAGACTGAAGGCAGGAGGAGAAGAGGATGACAGAGGATAAGATGGCTGAATGGCATCACTGACTCAATGTACTTGAGTTTGAACAAGATCCAGGAGATAGTGAAGGACAGGGAAGCCTGGCATGCTGCAATTTGTGCATTCACAGAGTGACATGACAAGTGACTAAACAAAAACAACAGCAAAGCTCTTTGAATCAGGTGGCCAAAGTTTTGAAGCTGAAGCTTCAGCATCAGTCCTTCCAATGAATAGTCAGTGTTGATTTTCCTTAGGATTAACTGGTTTGATCTCCTTGTAATCCAAGCAACTCTCAAGAATCTTCCCCAAACCTTAAAAGCATCAGGTTTTGGGTGCTCAGCCTGCTTTATGGTCCAACCCTCACATCCATACACGACTACTGAAAAAACCACAACTTTGACAATTAGTACCTTTGTTGGCAAAGTAATATCTCTGCTGTTTAATATGCTGTCTAGGTTTGTCATAGCTTTCCTTCCAAGGAAAAAGCACCTTTTAATTTCATGGTTGCAAACTATCAGCAGTGATTTGGGAAACTATGACTATTTGTCATTGCTTTCACTTTTTCACCTTCTATTCACCACAAAGTGATTGGAGGGGATGTCATGATCTTAGTTTTTTGAATTTTGATTTTTAAACCAGCTTTCTCATTCTCCTCTTTCGTCTTCATCAAGAGATTCTTTTGTTCCTCTTCAATTTTTGCCATTAGAGTGGTGCCATCTTCATATCTCAAGTTGTTGATATTTCTCCTGGAAATCTTGATTCCAGCTTGGGATTCATCCAGCCTGACATTTTGCATGATGTACTCTTCATTAAAGTTAAATACACATGTTGAAAATATACAGCCTTGTCCTACTTCTTACCAATTTTGAACCACTAAGCTGTTCCATGTAAGATTTTAACCCTTGCTTCTTGGCCCACTTACAAGTTTCTCAGTAGACAGGTAAGGTGGTCTGCTTTTTCTATCTCTCTAAGAATTTTCACAATTTATTGTGATTCAAACAGTCATTGAAGATAATTAGATGTTTTTCTGAAACCCCTTGTTTTCTTTATGATCCAATTAATAATTGCAATTTGATCTCTTTTTTTCTGGCTTTTCCAAATCCATCTCATACACGTGGAAGTTCTCAGTTCAAATACTCTTGAAGCCTAGCTTAAAGGATTTTGAGCATAACCTCACTAGCATGTGAGATAAATATAATAATGCAGTAGTTTGAACATTCTTGGCATTGACCTTCTTTGGGATTGAAATTAAAACTCATCTTTTCCAGTCCTTTGACCACTGCTGAGTTTTCCAAATTTGCTCATATGTTGAATGCAGCACTTTAGCAGCATTATCTTTTAGCATTTCATATAGCTCAGCTGGAATTCTATTATCTCTGCTGTCTTTGTTTGCAATGCTTCCTGAGGCCCATTTGATTTCACTCTCCAGGATGTCTGACTACAAGTGAGTTACCTCACCATCTTGGTTATCTAGGTCATCAATATTTTTATGTATAGTTCTTCTGTGCATTCTTGTCAACTCTTCTTAATCTCTACTGCTTCTGTTAGGCCCTTACTCTTTCTGTGCTTTATCATGCCTATCCTTGCATAAAATATTCCCTTGATCTCTCCAATTTTCTCAGAGATCTCTAGTCTTTCCAATCTACTGTTTTCCTCTACTTCTTTGTACTGTTCATTTAAGAAGGCCTTCTTATTTCTCCTCGCTATTCTCTGGAACTCTACTTTCAGTTGTTTGTATCTTTCCCTTTCTCCCTTGCTTTTCACTTCTCTTCTTTCTGCAGCTATTTGCAAACCCTCCTCAGACAACCACTTTTCCTTCTTGCATTTCTTTTTCTTGGGGGTGGTTTTGATCACTACCTCCTATACAGTGTTAGGAACCTCCGCCTACAATTTTTCAGGCACTGTGTCTACCACATCTAGTCCCTCAAATTTTTTCATCATCTCCATTTTATAATCATAAGGAATTTGATTTAGGTCATGCTTGTATTGTCAGTGGTTTTCACTATTTTCTTCAATTTAAGCATGGATTTTGCAACAAGGAACAAGGATCTAAGCCACAGCCAGCTCCAGTTCTTGTTTTTGCCAACTATTTTGGCTGCAAAGAATATAATCCATGTGATTTCAGTGTTGATCCTTTGGTGATGTTCATATAAAGTTCATGTAAACTCATCTTTTGGGTTGTTGGAAAAGGGTGTTTGCTATGACCAGTGTGTTCTCTTGAAAAAACAATAACAACAAGAAAAAACTCTGTTAGCATTTGCTCTGCTTCATTTTGTACTCCAAGGCCAAACTTGTCTGTTACCCTAGGTATATCTTGACTTCCTACTTTTGCATTCCAATCCCCAATGATGAAAAAGACATCTTTTTACGTGTTTGTTCCAGGAGATCTTGAAAGTCTTCATAGAATTAATCTATTGCAGCCTCTTTGGCATCAGTGGTTCCATCATGGACTTGGATTACTGTGATAGTGAATGGTTTGCCTTGGAAACTAACTGATATCATGCTGTCATTTTTGAGATTACTCTTGAGTAGTGCATTTTGGACTGTGAGGGCTTATCCATTTCTTCTAAAGGATTTTTGCCTAAAGTAGAAGATAGAATAGTTATCTGAATTAAATTTGCCCAGCCCCATTCCTGTCCATTTTATTTTACTTATTCCTATGATGTTGATGTGCACTCTTGCCATCTCTTTGGTCACATCCAATTTACCTTGATTCATGGAACTAACATTACAGGTTCCTAGGCAATATCATTTTTTACAACATTGGACTTTACTTTCACCATCAGATAGAACCACAGTTGAGCATCATTTCTGCTTTGGCTCTTCTGCTTCCTTATAGTTCTGGAGCTATTAGTAATTTCCCTCTGCTCCAGTAGCATATAGGACAATTTCTGACCTAGGAGGCTAATCTTCATACTGTTCATGGGATTCTTGGGGCAAGAATACTGAAATGGATAGGCATTCCTTCCTTCAATGGACCACATTTTGTTAGAACTCTCTACTATGACCCATCCATCTTGGGTGGCCCTGCACTGCATACGTCATAGCTTCATTAAGGTAGGCAGGCCCTTTTGCCCGGACAAGGCAGTGGTCTATACAGGCGTTTCCTCCTGTGACACTCCTCTAAGGTCTTATAGCTCGATGCTTATTTCCTGTCCAGAATATCTCCCTTTTCAATGTCTTGGGACTATCTCAAAGGCTTCATCTTGGTTGTCTTCAATAACCCTAGCAGAAAAGATAAGCACATCAACTATTGCATTGGTCACTTTCCTAAGCTTAGAGCTCAGGTCAGAAAGATGGATATATCTTTTCATTCCAATTTTTCTGTTATATGCGTTGGCTTTTATTCTGACATTGATTCCCAACATTATATGAGGAAAATATCTCAGTGATGATAATGTTAACAGACTACCTTTGGTAGTTCAAAGGCTTCCTGTGGTGGTACAGCGATATGATATAATGTCAAGATTATAACAAAACAAACTGCCAGTTATAAATGGTATATATAGAACCTTTTGGTCTGGTGTTATTTAAAGAATATTTCATCAAATGGGTGACAATTCACAGTTTTAACACTGAATGTAGATGTCAGAAAGAAATGTACTACACTAGCTATGTAACTTGAAAGAAGAAATACACTAAAAGTTTTAATGTAAGCCTTACCTTCTTAAAACTTGGCAATTTTCATAACTCAGGAAAAAAATTTAAAAATTAAAGATGCGTTCTGTGAGGCCTACTAATGTGTGCATGGGCTTTTACAAATTCGGGAACTGTAAAGGGAGATTTTTATTGGCGAAAAGGTCATGCTTCTCTGGTAGGAGCTGGAATTTGTGCCTTTTTTTTTTTTTCCTATAGATGGCTAATCTAATTTCCTTTCACAGCTTGGGAACTAGGGAGGGAGGGCAGGAATATAGGGCAGAGTGTTGCGCAAGGGCCTCTGATAAAGTAAATATGTCATTTATGTGCCAAAATGATATACTTTTGAGAGTGAAAAATTCATGCTTTTCTAGGAAGACATCAAAATAGTGGGTGAATCAGGACATGGTTATTAGTTCATAAAGAAAATGGGAATGGGACCAGAACTGATATCAGTTCAGTTCAGTTCAGTCGCTCAGTCGTGTCTGACTCTTTGTGACCCCATGAACTGCAGCACACCAGGCCTCCCTGTCCATCACCAAATCCCAGAGTCCACCCAAACCCATGTCCATCGAGTTGGTAATGCCATCCAGCCATCTCCTCCTCTGTCTTCCCCTTCTCCTCCTGCTCCCAATCTTTCCCAGCATCAGGGTCTTTTCCAATGAGTCAACTTTTCGCACAAGTTGGCCAAAGTATTGGAGTTTCAGCTTCAACATCAGTCCTTCCAATGAACACCCAGGACTGATCTCTTGTAGGATGGACTTGTTGGATCTCCTTGCAGTCCAAGGGACTCTGAAGAGTCCTCTCCAACACCACAGTTCAAAAGCATCAATTCTTCAGTGCTCAGCCTTTTTCACTGTTCAACTCTCACATCCATACATGACTACTGGAAAAACCATAGACTTGATTAGACAAACCTTTGTTGACAAAGTAATGTCTCTGTTTTTCAATATTCTATCCAGGTTGGCCATAACTTTCCTTCCAAGGAGTAGGCGTCTTCTGATTTCATGGCTGCAATCACCATCTGCAGTGCTTTTGGAGTCCTCCAAAAAACGTCTGACACTTTTTCCACTGTTTCCCCATTTATTTCCCATGAAGTGATGGGACAAGATGCCATGATCTTAGTTTCCATAATGCTGAGCCTTAACCCAACTTTTCACTTTCCGCTTTCACTTTCAGCAAGAGGCTTTTTAGTCCCTTCTCACTTTTTGCCATAAGGGTGGTGTTGTCTACATTTCTGAGGTTATTGATTTTTCTCCCAGTAATCTTGATTCCAGCTTGTGCTTCTTCCAGCCCAGCATTTCTCATGATGTACTCTGCATATAAGTTAAATAAACAGGGTGACAATATACAACCTTGACATATTTCTTTTCCTATGTGGAATCAGTCTGTTGTTCCATGTCCAGTTTTAACTGTTGATTCCTGACCTGCATACAGGTTTCTCAACAGACGCGTCAGATGGTCTAGTATTCCCATCTCTTTCAGAATTTTCCACAGTTTATTGTGATCCACACAGTCAAAGGCTTTGGAATAGTCAATAAAGCAGAAGTAGATGTTTTTCTAGAACTCTCTTGCTTTTTCAATAATTTAGCAAATGTTGGCAATTTGATCTCTGGTTCCTCTGCCTTTTCTAAAACCAGCTTGAACATCTGGAAGGTCATGGTTCATGTATTGCTGAAGCCTGCCTTAGAGAATTTTGAGCATTATTTTACTAGCGTGTGAAATGAGTGCAATTGTGCGGTAGTTTGAGCATTTTTGGCATTGTCAAAGAACTGATATAATGAGAGTAAATAAGATTTCTTTGGATTACAAGGCTACTTTATAGCTTACTACCCCTTAAAATTGTGAAGGGTAAGTTTTCAGGCACTTTTAGAGGCTGCAAAAGAGACTGTGATGATCATTCCAATATCCATCTTTTATTCTTTAATAATAATGGAATTTTAAATTGAGCACATGAATGTCCAACTAAACTTTGTAGTTTTTGTTTGTTTAGCTTTCCTGCCAGCTCTCTTGCATGATTAAATTTTGTACAAAGGGAGTCAGTCAGTTCAGTCGCTCAGTCATGTCTGACTCTTTGCGACCCCATGGACTGCAACATGACAGGCTTCCCTGTCCATCACCAACTCCTGGAGTTTACTTAAACTCATGTCCATTGAATTGGTGATACCATCCAACCATCTCATCCTCTGTCATCCCCTTCTCCCCTCACCTTCAATCTTTCCCAGCATCAGGGTCTTTTTCAATGAGTCAGCTCTTTGCACCAGGTGACCAAAGTGTTGGAGTTTCAGCTTCAACATCAGTCCTTTCAATGAACATTCAAGACTGATTTCCTTTAGGATGGACTTGCAGTCCAAGGGACTCTCAAGAGTATTCTCCAACACCGTAGTTCAAAAGCATCAGTTCTTTGGCGCTCAGCTTTCTTTATAGTCCAACTCTTACATGCATACATGACTACTGGAAAAACCATAGTCTTGACGAGACTGACCTTTGTTGGCAAAGTGTACAAAGGGAAGTTAGTGACACTTGTGTGAGTAGTTCATGTTGGTACACTTAAAGGGAATGAAATATACTCTCCCTTTTTCCCTGTTCTGTTCCTTCAGAATGGAATGAAGGTAAATTGACATAAGCTGAAGCAATCATATTCAACCGGGACAAGATGGAGAAAGCCTGCATCCCAAACACCCTGATGTATCAGCCTTGGAATACTTAATCTGAAACAACTTAGCCTCTTAACTGAGAGAAATAAAACTCTAGCTTGTTCAAGCCGCTGATATTTGGACTTTATCCAGCAGTTCAGTGTGTATTTTGACGGATATCGGGTGCATTTGCTTTAGCCATCTCTCAGAGAGAGGTAGACCTCTGACCTAACTCCTTCCCTTCTGTATTTATTGGACTAAATGAGAGGTGCCAGCCAATTCTAGCTCATTAGCCAACAGAAAGAATACTTCATTAGAGTCTACTGATCATTTTCTGAATTGTACTCTAAGTTTCTAGAAAGAAATAATAACAAAGAGTTATTTGTGGCCATTTTTACTTCAAATTCAACTAATTTAAGAACTGTTTCCTCAATAACTTTCAGGTTTAGTTTATATCTCAGGACTGAATTTGAATTGGGAAAACAGCATAACTGTCACAACTTGAATATTGTCACCAAGTACTGAGTTCCAGCATGTCAAGGGCCAGCTCCTCTAGCTCTTCTCTTGCTCTCAGTCCCAAGCAAGGAAATGATCATAGTCTTAGCTGTGACTTATCCTTGAAAAATAATGGCAGCTCTTACAAGAGAATCCTTTTAAACCAGAGCATCTTTACTAAACTAATTAATGGGGAGGCCAAGAGTTTTAAAGGAAACCTCATTTTCACTATATTGATTCTTCTGATCCATAAACACGGTATATTTCTCCATCTATTTGTGCCCTCTTTGATTTCCTTCATCAGTGTTTTATAGTTTTCTACATATAGGTCTTTTGTTTCTTTAGGTAGATATACTCCTAAATATTTTATTCTTTTTTTTACTATTTTTTTTATTAGTTTTGCCAAACAATGACATGATATCACCATGGGTTTACATATGCTCCCCCTCCAGAACTCCGCTCCCTCCTCCCTCCTCCCAGGAAATTTCGTTGCACCAGCCCAGAGCATCAATCCTGGGCTGGCGATTGATTTCACATATGATAATTAACATGTTTCAATGCCATTCTCCCAAATCATCCCACCCTTGCCCTCATCCACAGAGTCCACAAGTCTGTTCTATACATCTGCGTTCCTTTTGCTGCCTCGCATGCTGGGGTCTCATTACCTTCTTTCTAAATTCCATATATATGCGTTAGTATACTGCATTGTTGTCTTTGCTTCTGGCTTACTTCACTCTGGATAATGGGCTCCACTTTCGTCCATCTGAGTAGAACTGATTCAAATGAATTTTTCGTTAATGCTGAGTAATATTCCATTGTGTATATGTACCACAGCTTTCTTATCCATTCATCAGTTGATGGGCATCTAGGTTGCTTCCATGTCCTGGCTATTGTAAATAAAGCAGCGATGAACATTGGGGTACACGTGGCTCTTTCAATTCTGGTTTCCTCGGTGTATATGCCCAGCAGTGGGATTGCTGGGTCATATGGCAGGTCTATTTGCAGTTTTTTAAGGAATCCCCACACTGTTTTCCATAGTGGCTGTACTAGTTTGCAATCCCACCAACAGTGTAAGAGAGTTCCCTTTTCTCCACATCCTCTCCAGCATTTATTACTTGTAGATTTTTGGATTGCAGCCATTCTGACTGGTGTAAAGTGATATCTCATTGTGGTTTTGATTTGCATTTCTCTGATAATGAGTGATGTTGAGCATCTTTTCATGTGTTTGTTAGCCATTTTTATGTCTTCTTTGGAGAAATGTCTGTTAAGTTCTTTGGCCCACTTTTTGATTGGGTGGTTTATTTTTCTAGAATGGAGCTGCAGGAGTTGCTTGTATATTTTTGAGATTAATTGTTTGTCCGTTGCTTCATTGGCTATTATTTTCTCCCATTCTGAAGGCTGTCTTTTCACCTTGCTTATAGTTTCCTTTGCTGTGCAGAAGCTTTTAATTTTAATTAGGTCCCATTTGTTTATTCATGCTTTTATTTCCAATATTCTGGGAGGTGGGTCATGTAGGATCCTGCTTTGGTTGATGTCAGAGAGTGTTTTCCCAATGTTATCCTCTAGGAGTTTTATAGTTTCTGGTCTTATGCTTAGATCTTTGATCCATTTTGCGTTTCTCTTACTTTACACCTAAAGCAACTAGAAATGGAAGAAATACAGAAGCCCAGGTCTAGTAGAAGGAAAGAAATCTTAAAGATCAGGGCAGAAATAAATGCAAAGGGAACAAAAGGGACCATAGCAAAAATCAACCAATCCAAAAGCTGGTTCTTTGAGAACCATTAGCCAGACTCATTAAGAAACAAAGGAAGAAGAACCAAATCAACAGAATTAGAAATGAAAACAGAGAGATCACAACAGAAAACACAGAAATACAAAGGATCATAAGAGACTATTATCAGCAACTATATGCAGATAAACTGGACAACCTGGATGAAATGGACAGATTCCTAGAAAAGTACAACTTTCCAAGACTAAACCAGGAAGAGATAGATAATATTAATAGACCCATCACAAGCACGGAAATTGAAAACTGTAATCAGAAATCTTCCAAAAAACAAAAGCCCAGGACCAGATGGCTTCACAGCTGAATTCTACCAAAAATTTAGAGAAGAGCTAAGACCTATGCTACTCAAACTCTTCCAGAAAATTGCAGAGGAAGGTAAACTTCCAAACTCATTCTATGAGGCCACCATCACCCTAATTCCAAAACCCGACAAAGATGCCACCAAAAAAGAAAACTACAGGCCAATATCACTGATGAACTTAGATGCAAAAATCCTTAACAAAATTCTAGCAAATAGAATCCAACAACACATTAAAAAAATCATACATCATGATCAAGTAGGCTTTATCCCAGGGATGCAAGTATTCTTCAATATTTGCAAATCAATCAATGTAATACACCACGTTAACAAATTGAAAAATAAAAATCACATGATTATCTCAATAGATGCAGAGAAAGCCTTTGACAAAATTCAACATCCATTTATGATAAAAACCCTCCAAAAAGAAGGAATAGAAGGAACATACCTCAACATAATAAAAGCTATATATGACAAACCCACAGCAAACATTATCCTCAATGGTGAAAAACTGAAATCATGCCCCCTGAAGTCAGGAGCAAGGCAAGGGTGCCCACTCTCACCACTACTTTTCAACATAGTTTTGGAAGTCTTGGCCACAGCAATCAGAGCAGATAAAGAAATCAAAGGAATCCAGATTGGAAAAGAAATAAAACTCTCTCTGTTTGCAGATGACATGATCCTCTATATTGAAAACCCTAAAGATTCTACTAGAAAATTACTAGAGCTAATCAGTGAATATAGCAAAGTTTCAGGATACAAAATCAACACACAGAAATCCCTGGCATTTCTATACACTAACAATGAGAAAACAGAAAGAGATATTATGGAAACAATTCCATTCACCATCCAAACAAAAAGAATAAAATACTTAGGAGTATTTCTACCTAAAGAAACAAAAGACTTGTATATAGAAAACTGTAAAACACTGATGAAAGAAATCCAAGAGGACACAAACAGATGGAGAAATGTGCCGTGTTCGTGGATTGGAAGAATCAATATAGTGAAAATGAGTATACTCCCCAAAGCAATCTATAGATTCAATGCAATTCCTATCAAGCTACCAGAGGTCCTTTTCAGAGAATTAGAACAAATAATTTCATAATTTGTATGGAAATACAAAAAACCTCGTATAGCCAAGGCAATCTTGAGAAAGAAGATTGGAACTGGAGGAATCAAACTACCTGACTTTAGGTTATACTACAAATCCACAGTCATAATTTTATTCTTTTAGTTTCGATTGTGAATGGAATTGTTTCCTTAATTTCTCTTTCTGTTTTCTCATTGTTAGTGTATAGGAATGCAAGGGATTTCTGTGTCTTGATTTTATATCCTGCAACTTTACTATATTCACTGATTAGCTCCAGTAATTTTCTGGTAGAATCTTTAGGGTTTTCTGTCATTATAAAGGATCATGTCATCTGCAAACAGAGAGAATTTTACTTCTTCTTTTCCAATCTGGATTCCTTTTATTTCTTTATCTGCTCTGATTGCTGTGGCCAAGACTTCCAAAACTATGTTGAATAGTAATGGTGAGAGTGGGCACTCTTGTCTTGTTCCTGACCGAGATAACCCAGAGAGATAGAATTGGGAGGGAGGTGGGAGGGGGGTTCTGGAAGGGGAACACGTGTATACCCATGGCCGATTCATGTTAATGTACGGCAAAACCAACACGATAATGTAAAGAAAAAAATAAATAAATGAAATTTAAAAAAAAAATAAAGGAAACCTCAGAATTGTAGAAAAAATACTGAAGAGGAGTCAGATGACCATTGTTTCTGCTTTCATTTTCACATCTTACTTACAATGTGAACTTGAACATGACAGGTTACTTAACACAGAGAATACCCAAAAAGAAACTATTTATCTGAAATATGTTAAGTACTCTTGAAGATAATACATACACATTATTTGTGAATTAGGGTGTCAAACTTGAAAAACATGGAAATTAAGAAGCTAGCAGACATGGAATGCAGATTTGTATCTTCCTTACAATTAGATTTTAACAATAGATCGTTCTACTTCTGAAGTGTTAAGTTTCCTGGCATAGAAGGTTTCCAAAACAGAGGGCTGCATCAGAATATTCCTCTCAGAGAGTACTTATCTGGAAAGACTAGTAATAATAAAAATATTTAACTAACTTTAAAAATAATGTGTTGTTAATACCTATCTTTTAGTATGCACTGTAATTCTCTTTGCAATTTTAAGACAACAATATGTCAACAGAGAAGAAGTAAGACTCTGAATGAAGTCGAAGATACCCACTCACCTTCTTCCCCTGAGATTGTCAAAGGAGACATACACTCAGGAAACAATAGCAAAGACAAGAAAATTACTTGCTAGTTTGAGTCAAATTTTCATCTGAATAAGAAAGCAAAGCCACGGCGGGTAGCCTTGAACAATTGTGCTGCCTTTAGTTTTCCAGTAAAGCCTGTCTCCCTACACAGTCTTACATTATTCCCTGAACAAAAGTCTCTAGATTATCAGCTAAAACAACTGCTCACATATACCATTCAGTTGAGCTCATTGGACAAATGAAGATGGCCAAGCCAAGACAAACAAACCCAAGCACAATGTCTTGGCTTCTATTAATAATTTGCCTAGCACAATGAGTGGGGAAACTGATAATCTCTAATAAGAGTTGAAGACAGAAAACCCAAATGACACAATAGATGTTCACTTACATGCATGTATTTATTTATAAAATATCAAAATTACTTAATGTTATACGAAGACTTTTGACATTGGGAAAGTAAGGAGAGTGGGTGATAGAGTCAAGGAGATGAAACCCTTAGGCCAAACTGTCCAGACAGTCCAGATACATTCAAACTAAGAGAAAGCACTGAGGAATTGCATGAAGTATCATTCACAACCAACAGAAATAGAAATTGTGCTGCTGACTTCCAGAAGAAAAAGGAAGCTTGAGTCCCAACAGAGATGATAAGAAGTAAGACCACATGAGAAATACTTCCAAATACTGTATTCAAAGAGGATAACTGATCATTTCCCAACATAGACTCAGGCAGAGAGCAAGGCATACTGGCTTCCTAATCAATATGTTATTTCCATGTATAGTGCTCTCTTTTTTGAACTGGACCTATGGAATATTCAGATCACAGATAGTATTTTGTTGAAAATTTTTAGTCAAATTTGGAAAGGTTAAGTTGGTTTTCCTTCTTTTTATTATTATCATTGGGTATACATTATGTCATTCTTAATTAGATTTTAATATATGGAACACATAATACAAGAAAATATAAATACATTTACCCAATTGATTTTAGTGTAGTGAAATATTAGGGCAAACTAGTTAGAAAGCCAGAGAGTTACATTGATTTAAAAGACTGTTTACTACAAAATCTCAAAGTCTTGTATTTGAATGCTTCATCTTATCCATTGTTTAGGTTTAACCTTTCGGAATTTGCCGTAACAATTCAGATGATTTCTGTCTCTGGAAAAACTTTTTTAAGCTTATAGGGAGGTTGAAATCTATTTTTACTTTTAAGAATTAGTACTTAAGCAATCATGAGGGAAGAAATATCACCTCAATATGTAAAATTTGTTAGCATTTTCTGAGATGGTTAAGCCAGATATAAAATAGTAAATAAGGAAATTAGTGAATAAATAAGTCTGGGAGAAGGCATCAGCATAAATATATGACTTGATATGATATATCAATGTAACTTGATATATCAAAGAAAGCAAAAAAGAGGAAATTACTTCTTAAGATCAAAAGAAATAGGATTAAATTGGAACATGAATGTGAAATTCTGGCTCTTTTGAAGAAAAAAATATTCATCTCAGGAATGGTTGATATACCTACCACATTTCATTCTACCCTGAATATCATGTAAAACATTATAACAAGTGTCTGAACGGGTATTTGATAATAAATCCACAGTTACAATATTTTTGTCTCCAATACTAGTATCTATGTAAATAAATCAAAGTTCCTTGCAGGTTGGCTACTTCCATGTTTGAGGCAGAGAAAATAAGTATCATCCAGGAAAAAGATTTTCTATCAAAGACATTTTAGAGATAGTTAGCAAAACTACTTAAAAGAAAAAAAAAGATATATGTGTGTATATTAGGTTGCTAATTGTCAGAGTGTGTTATCATTAACACACACATACATAAGCACAAATAGTCAATAACAATAATTACAGTTATTCAAATGTAAACCTTGAAAGTATGTAAATGTCTAAAAGTCCATAGAAGTTTTCAAAGCAGGTAGATGCAAAGTTTATACATTTGTATAAATGTATAAAGTTAATCATTTATGTCATTATAGTTCAAAAATATTCATTTAATTATTTAAGTTATAGTCAGTTCATTATTTATTTTGAAAAATGCATTTTTTATAACTGGTTTATATAAATTAGAATCTAAATCAGGCATACTCTTTGTATCTGTCTATATCTAAATCTTTTATAAATTCTTCTCTGATTTAGAACAGCTTCTCTCCTTTTAAAGTATCCCCTTTAGATAGTTTTAATATAAATGGATATTGAAATTTGTCTAAAGCATTTTCAATATTTATTGAATTGATCATATAATGTGTATTATTTAATTTGTTAATGTCATGTGTCACATGAATTTATTTGTAGAAATTGCAAAATCCTTCCATTGTTGGAATAAATCTCACTTGATTAAAGTATATAATTCTTTTAATGTATTGTTAGATTTGATTTGGTAATAATTTGTTGAGGATTTTGCATCTATGTTCTTCAAATATATTGGCCTTTATTTTATTTTTTTTATGATATCTTTGTCTGGTTTTGGTATCAGGGTACTGCTGACATAGTTGAATAAATTTGAAAGTGTTCATTATTCAACAATATTTTGGAATAGTTTGAGAAGAATAGATGTTAATTTATCTCTTATTATTTAGTAGAATTCAACTGTGAAGCCATCTGGTCCTAGATTTTTGTTTTTTGGAAGTTTTTAAATTACTGATTCAATAGCATTACTGGTAATTACTTTTTTTCCCCATGTTTTCTATTTCTCCCTGGTTCACTCTTGGGAAAGTGAACATTTTAAAAAACTTTTCCATTTATTTTTGGTTGTCATTTTATTGGCAGATAGTTGTTCATAATAGTCTCTTAAATCAGCTTCTGGGGTGTTAGATGAAACGTCTTTTGTATTTCTGATTTTATTGCTGTGAGCCCCTCTCTTTGTTTCTTCATTTTCTGGCTAAATGTTTATCTATTTGGTCTATCTTGTTAAATGACAGTTTCATTGATCATTTCTATTGTTTTTAGTTGCCTTTTCATTTATTTCTCCTCTGATTTTTATTTTTTTTTTCTTCTATCAGCTTCCCTGGTGACTCAAAAGGTAAAGCAGCTGCTGCTGCTGCTAAGTCACTCAGTGACGACCGACTCTTAGTGACCCCATGGACTGCAGTCTACCAGGCACCTCCGTCCATGAGATTTTCCAGGCAAGAGTACTGGAGTGGATCGCCAGTGCCTTCTCCAAAGGTAAAGCATCCACGTGCAATGCAAGAGAGCCGGTTTCACTCCCTGGGTTGGGAAAATCCCCTGGAGAAGGCAATGGCAACCCACTCCAGTGCTCTTGCCTGGAAAATCCCGTGGACAGAAGAGCTTGATAGACTATAGTCCATGGGGTAGCAAATAGTCAGACATGACTGAACAACTTCACTTTCACTTTTTCCTTGTAACTTTGGATACTGCTTTTATCTAATTTGTTTAAGTGTAAGGTTAGGCTATTTGTTCAATATTATCTTGCTTCCTGAGGTATGCTTAAGTCACTATAAAAGTTTCCTCTTAGGAGACACACTGTTTTTCTATTCCCCATAGGTTTTGGATTGTTTTCTTTTCATTTTTCTCCAGGTATTATCTCTCCTTTAATTTTTTTAGTGATCTATTGATAGTTTAAGTAGTATATTGTTTAGCCTCCACATATTTGTGATTTTTTAATTATTTTTCTTGTAATCAATTTCTAATCTTATAGCATTGTAGTTGGGAAAGTGCTTGATCTGATTTAAATCTTGAATTTGTCAAGGCTTGCTTTGCAGCCTAACATGTGATTTATCATGGAGGATGCTCTATGTGCACATTATAAAAAATATGCATTCTGGGGCCTTTGCATGGAGTGTTCTATGTATATCTATTAAATTCATCTGGTTTAATGTACCTTTTGATTTTGTTTTTTACTGAATTTCTGTATTGTTGATCTATTGATGAAAGTAGATTGTTAATTTCCACTAATATTATTGTGTTACTGTTAGTTTCTTCCTTTATGTCTATTAATATTTGTTTTATGTATTTTAGTGCTCCTTTGTTTGCTGCATATACATTTATATTAGTTCTATCATCTTTTGAACTGATCCCTTGATCATTGTATAACGCCCTTCTTTATCTTTTGTAACAGTATTTTTTTTTAATGTCTATTTTCTTTGAGATAAGTATTGCTACTCCAGCTTTCTCTCGATTTCAATCTGCATGAAATATCCTTTTTCATCCTTTTTCTCTCAGTTTGTCTATGTTTTTAGATCTGAAGTGAGTTTCTTGTAGGCAGTGAATATAAGTTTTTGTATTCACTGAGTAACTTTGTATTTTTTGATTGGATCATTTGGTCCCTCTACATTTGAGGTAATTATTGATATTATCCTTTTATTGTTATTTTTATAATTGTTTGGGGGTTGTTTTCCTAGCTATTTTTTGTTCTTTTGTTTTCTTATTTTGTGATATGATGAGTCTTTTGGGTTATGCTTAGATTTATTTTTCATTTTTGTGTGGGTATCTATTTTAGATTATTGATGTACCACATATATAGGTTTTTTTTTTTTTTAAGTTGCTATTCTCTTACTTTATAACACATTTTAACAGTCCTGAATTTGTACTCTCCTCCACTCATGATTACTGTTTTTGGTAACATATTTTACATTTAACTTTTTTGTGTATCCCTTAATTTCTTACTCTGGATATCAATGATTTGGCGACTTTTGGCCTAATAGCTTTTTGTGAATGATTTTCTACATTTACTAGGTGTTTGCCTTTATCAGTACAGGATAAATGGTCTGGGGTGTACCTAAACTTGTGTTGTTCTGCTAGTTGTCAGGGCCAGGGCCCAACTCATCCCAAGACAGGGTGTGGCCTGCTAAATGTCAGGCTGAGTCAGCAGTCTGCAGGTTTGTGGTTTTCTTGAGTCTGTTGTTAGCTCTTGTTGGGTGAGGCTTATCTAAATGCTACAGCAGGTTCCCTGGGAAGTAGGGTAGGACCTAGGGCTCACAGGATTCTGAGCCTGCCCAATAGTGGGTGGAACTGTGTCCTGAGCCCTCTGGTAAGCAGAAGCAACTGTTGACTCGGGGGTCTTAAGTCATCCTGTTTAATGATGCAGTGAGGCTGTATCCTTGCCTAGTTAAATTTTTATGCTGAGAAATTCTAGCACAGGCACCTCTAGGCTTTTGGGTGGGGCCAGATCTTGGTGTTATAAGCTAGAGGGAGGATTAGACAATGGTACTTGTTAGCTCTAGTGTTCACTTGGTAGAAGGTGCTACCAGAAATAGCGTCCACCAATGTCTAATTCTCACAGTGAGCTGCAGTTGACTCCTGCTTTTCCAGATGACTCTTGAAGATCAAGAGGTAGGTCTGACACGGGTTCCTCTCAGATTACTCTTTCTTCTCTGGGTCCCGAAGCATATGAGATTTTGTGTGCATCCAAAGCTCTGCAGTGTTATTTTTCTCCTATTTGTGGGTCACTTCCTGGGATATAGGACTTTTGCAAGTGTATCCCTCGTACCCATTTTATGGGTAGCTTCTTTATATCACAATTTCTAGATATTTTTGGTAGGTTCTGTTCCTTTTCATGAATGGTTATTTTGCAGATAATTGTTATTTTGGTGTGCCAATGAGAAAAAGTGATCTCAGAGTCTTACTCTCTGCCATCATATCTTACCTCTTTATGCTGAGTCTCTAGTACATTTAAAGGTCTTTTGGAGAAGAACCAAGGCATGAAAGCTTACTGTCAGCCAGCACCTATAATATTCTATTTGAATTTTTATACTTTGCTTTAAAGTCTGCATTTTCTAATATAAGAATTGCTTTGTTTTAATTTCCATTTGGGTGGAATACTTTTTCTATTCCTTCACTAACAATCTCTCTGTTTCTCTTGCTCTTAAGTGAGTCTGTCGTAGGCAGAATGTGGAAATTTTTTTTGTTTGCTTTTTGTTTTTTCCTTGTCAATCAGCTGTGTTTCTGTTTGGATCATTTATTCCATTGACATTTAAAACAATTTTTTAATAGATATGTACTTTTTGACATTTTACTACTTGTTTTCTGATTATTTATGTAACTCTTATCTGTATTTTTCTTCATACTTTAGTCTATTCCCTCATGGTTTATTTTCTTTAATATTATGTTTACATTACTATATCAATTTTTGTGTATATATTTTAGATTTTTGATTTGTGGTTACATTGGAATTCATAAATGTTCATTTGTAACTATGCTTATTTTACTTTATTTTTTTTATTTTTATTATTATTTTTTTTATTGTTTTTGCCATACATTGTCATGATATCACCATGGGTTTACATATGCTTCCCCTCCGGAACCCCCCTCCCTCCTCCCTCCCCCCCGGGAAATCTCGCTGTACCAGCCCCGAGCATCAATCCTGGGCTGGCGATTGATTAGACACATGACAACATGCTTCAATGCCCTTCTCCCATATCATCCCACCCTTACCCTCATCCACAAAGTCCACTATGCTTATTTTAAACAAAGAGTCATTTTATTTCATTCCTCAGGTTCAGAAAGTTTTCCCTCATAATTTTATCAAGCATATTTTCAACATTCTTCTCTCTCTCGAGACTCTATAATATGTATTAGTATGTTTGATGTTATCCCAGTGGTTCCATAAACTATTATCTTTTTTAAAAAAATTATTTTATTATTTTTATTAGGTGTTTGCCATTATTTTATCTTCCAGATCTCTTATGAGTGCATGCATATTATTAAGGCTGTCATTTTCTTCTGTTTTATTTTTTTGTTTTAGTTATTGTGTTATTCATCTCTGAATGCATCTATTTTATATTTTCTAGTTCTGTCTTTAAACCTTGTGTTTATCTATCCTTTTCTCTAATTCAGTTAGCAGTCTTATTATTATCATTAACTCTCCATTAAGAAAGTTATCTTTGTTTCTTAAGGGTTTTTTCTTGTTCCATCTATTAAAATATGTTTCTCCGTCTTCTCATTTTGTTTCAATTTCTCTGTCTCTATGAAATTAGGTGAATAGCTACTTAAGTTAGTCTTGAACGTTTGCCCTGGAGTGTCCCTAGGTGATGTGTGTATGCCTTATGGCTTGATGTGAGAGCTGAGTCTAAAGTGAGCATGGCCTGCATCTTTCTCTGTGGTGTGCTTGTAGCTATTGCCTTGGTTGATGGAGGGCAGGGTTTGGAGAAACTGTAGACAGAGACAGGTTCTAGTGAGGGCTTATCCTATGTTCATTGGCTTATTGGGCATGGAGATGGGTCCCAAGGTGCTAGAATAGGATCTCTGAAGGAGCTATTGTTTTTCAGTGTATTGTGGTAATGTCTCCTTCAATTCAGGTCATGGTCTGAATTCATAGCCAGGTCTGTGGTCTTGGGTCTGCACTTCTCAGTGAGATAAACTGTTTCTGTTGAATACACAACTTGTGTGTATGTGTGTATTAGTTGCTCAGTTATGTCCTGTTCTTTGCTACCCCATGTATACACCTTGGATAGAGGATATATTGGGGCCAGAGATTTGGATCCATATAACTGAACAAGTTCTGTCATTTTCCACCTGAGGACATGAACATGCATGTCTGCAATGGTAAGCTCTTCAATGGAGCTGCTTCCACTCCCTCCCAAGTTTGTGCATGGACCTGTAAGTCAGTAATGACACTCTCTGCCTGAAGCTAGTTTTGCTTCCTCCAGTGTGTATCCACTAATGCATGTGGTGGCAATGGCTGCCTCTGCTCTGGTCAGAAACAGGGCTGGGGCAGGAGTTGGCTCTGTTCCCTCCAAGTTTTCACACTGTCACTGGCAATGGTAGCCACAAAACTAGCAGGGAGCAATGCCTGAGCAGGAGGGTCTGGAGCAGAAGCTGTTGCACTCTGGAGGATGTGCTGGGATGGTGTTAGAAAGTTAGGCAGAGCACAAGGTGGTTTTCAGTCTGCTGTTCCTACACTGGGATGAAGAGAAGCAACTCTGTGCATGCACCTTAAGAGCAGTTCTTGGTTATTTACAACTCTCCAGTAATCCCCACTTGACTTCACATCAGCTAAGGGTTTTTGTCTTCCCAGTTTCAGACTGCAGGGCTGAGATTCCTAAGACATGGCTCAAATCCTTCACTCCCCAGAGAGGATCCCCCAAGGCTGTGATACCGCTCTCGTATTCAGGGTCACCTGCATGGACTGAGGTCAACTACATGACTTTTCCTCCCCTCCTACCAGACTCCATATGGTTCTATCTACACAACCATTGTAGAAGAGCTGTTCTGCTTCAGGTCATTTTCAGTGACAGCTGTGTCAACAAAATTTAATAATCAAAGACATGGAAATTTTTATTCAAGCCTACATGAGAAATATAACTGGTAAAACAGACTTTATAAAGGTCTGAGCACTGTTCTACCTATTAGAGAACAAAGCACATTTATCTAAGTTTTCAAGACAAAGAGCTATATATCAAAGTAACATATTGACAAGTTACATAATCCAGCAAGTTAAGTAGTGGGTTGTCATGATTCCTACAAGATTTAGTAAGAAATGTTAACCTTACTGATACCGAGAGGAAATTACTTTCTTTGTTTCTTTTCTTTTCTTTTTTGGTGAATATGTATTCTTGTGTCTTCTAAGGGATTCAATTTATAGATATATATGTATAATGAATATTCACAAGCACATTAAAGGTGATGGAATAGCGGTTCAAATGGGCAGAAAGACAATTTTTTTTTGACCATACATCATGGCATGCAGAACTTCCCTCACCAAGGATCTAAACCACTTAGCCTGCAGTGGAAACTTGAGTCTTCAATAATTCATATATATCATTCCTAGGACCACCAGGGAAGTGGGCAGATAAATAATTTTATGTTTAAAAATTTTCTTGCCCTGCTTTAAAGATAATTCTGTTTCATTGGTTGATTTATATGTAGTTGTTCAGTTCAGTTCAGTGGTTCAGTTGTGTCTAACTCATTGTGACTTCATGGACTGAAGCACACCAGGCCTCCCTGTCCATCACAAACTCCCAGAGCTTACTCAAACTCATGTCCAGTGAGTCGGTGATGCCATCCAACCATCTTATCTTTTGTTGTCCCCTTCTTTTCCTGCCATCAATCTTTCCCAGCATCAGGATATTTTCAATTGAATCATTTCTTCATATCAGGTGGCCAATTTATTAGCACTTCAGCATCAGTCCTTCCAAAGAATATTCAGGACTGATTTCCTTTAGGATTGACTGTTTGGATCTCCTTACAACCCAAGGGACTCTCAAGAGTCTTCTCCAAAACCACAGTTAAAAAGCATGAGTTCTTCAGCGCTCAGCTTTCTTTATGGTCCAGCTCTCACATCCATAAATGACTACTGGAAAAAAACATAGCTTTGACAAGATGGACTTTTGTTGGCAAAGTAATGTCTCTGCTTTTTAACACACTGTCTAGGTTGGTCATAGCTTTTCATTCAAGGAGCAAGCGTACTTTGATTTCACTGCTGCGGCCACAATCTGAAGGGATTTTGGAGTCCATGAAAATAAAGTCTGTCACTGCTTCGATTCTTTCCCCATCTGTTTGCCATGAAGTGATGGGATTGGATGTAATGATGCTAGTTTATTGAATGTTGAGTTTTAAGCCAGCTTTTTCACTCTCTTCTTTCAGCTTCATCAAGAGGCACTTTAGTTCTTCTTCACTTTCTGCCATAAGGGTGGTTGTGGGGCCTCTCTATTTTCCTTTTCTCTCTGACTCTCTAACCTGCCCTGTAGAGCTCCACGGCATGAGTCAGAAAGCTGGGAGAGCCCTCGGTCTCAGACAGAGGACCCTCCGAAGTTATCTTCCAAGGATGGGAGCCTCTGGAAGGTCAGCCCCAAGGAGGGGGTGAGTGGACGGCCCTCCCCACAGCCTCCCTCACCTGGAGAAAGACATTCAGACGTGGTGGGGGTTCTATCAAAGCAGTTCCATTTTATTGAGCTGGAGGGTGAGCTTATATAAGCAAACAGCACTGGAAGGCAAACAGCGCAGGGGTTTCAAACAGGGCTTTCCGGGAGCCTGGCCAATCACTGTAAGGGTCACGTATCCAGGTGGTGGTGCACCAATGTATACTGGTCACGTCCCAGCATTGCTAAGAGGAAGTTAGCCATGGCCAATCGCATTTTTTGTAAATAGCCTCAGTCCCACCCTCTTGGTCTCCGCCAAGCGCCATCTTGTCATGAGCACATGTGAGGTGCCCTACATATCCCCCTTTTTTGTTTTATTTTAGGGGAGCCATCAGGGGGCCGTCCACATGGCCTTGTTGGGACCTGGTGGTTGTGTCTGTCTTAGGTTGTCTCCCTCTGGAGATCTTACCCGTCATTGGCTATACAATCAAGCATGGTCAACAACGATTATTATGTATTGGCACTTGGGGGATTAGGGCCTGGGAGGTCTCTATGATTTGGGATTGGCCAGCTTGACTCATGTTGGATTAGGTGTGCTGTGTCTATAGGTTTGGGCCAGGAGGACGTTTTTTCCGATCTTGGAGGAACCTCTTTACTGTGAGGAGGTTTTTGGTTTCTCTCCCCAGGGAAAGAGTACAGGTTTTTTTTTTTTTGGGGGGGGGAGGGTACTGTAACACGAAGAGTGGAGAAAGGTGTATATATGGCTGCATGCGCTGGGGCAATGGATCGAAGAGCAGATGGCTAAGACAAACACCAAAAGCAAGGGGGCCATGTTACATGCAGGTCAGGCCGCTGGTCACAAAGGTATATGATGCCACGAGTATGGCACTACAGCCAAGATAACTCAGTGCTAAAAGGACACGTGGCATTATGGCCCACTCTCCAGGCCAATGAAGAGCAAGGCTAGGCGTATAATTATGGCTATTTCTGAAGGGTAGTATAAGATGATCATCGGCTCGGATAGCTTGGAAGATTTTTCAACAGGTAAGCAGTAGCTTTTTTGGTGGGATATCTGTAGGAAGACAAAAAGGAAAAAGTTGCCTCATAAACTTTTTATCGTTCATGGGCTGAATGTCTGTTATTTTGTAGGGTGGTCAAGATATTTAAGGTTTCTAGCGGGCACCCAGATTGGACTGGGTTCTCCTATGGGATAAATGCACTCAAACCCTCTGCCTGTAGTAAGCAGTGGATCAGGCCCCCTCCATTGTCCTGTGAGGGGGTTTTTCCATCTGACCATTACCTTTGGTCTTAGTTCTTGGCCCGTCCAATGCTTTTGGAAGGCCGTGAGTGGCTCATTTTTGGAAAAATTTAAAATATTTAAGGTGAAGAGGGCCATTCCAAGTTGTTGGTGGGGGCTTGTTCCCCCTTTTTGTTTTTGTAATTGAGATTCTAATGTTTTATTGTGTCCTTCTATAATTGCTTGTGCTTGGGGATTGTAAGGAATGCTGATGGTATGTTGGATGTTCCATTGTTTAAAGAATTTTTGTAATTGTTGGCTGACAAAACATGGTCCATTATCAGATTTTATTTGAGCAGGCAATCCTAGGGTGGCGAAACACTAGGATTTATACTAGAAACACTAGGAAGTGGCTCTTAGCGTGTTATGCCTTTTCTCCAGTGTGGGCCGTGGCCCAGCATGCATGGGAGTAACTATCAACTGAGACGAAGATGTATTTAAGTTTGCCAAAGAGAGTAATGTGTGACATCTGTTTGCCATAGGGCATTAGGCTTCATTCCCCTGGGGTTTGTCCCCGCTGATTGTAGGGAGGGAACCTGGAGAAAGGGAATGCATGACTGACAAGTATGTAGAATTCTTTTTAAATCTTTTATGGGGATTTGAGGGAATCTCTGGTGAAGCCCTCTCCAGTTAACATGGGTTGGATCATGGAATTTTTGGGCTTGTTGAACAGTATATGTATTGGTGGAGGCCGTCTGATCGGCCAGGGAATTTCCTAAAGCGAGTATTCCTGGTAGAGCCTGGTGGCCTCGGAGGTGATGTAGATAAAGGGGTTGGTCTCTGGCCTGGAGAAGGGAGCGAGCCTGTATCATGAGAGGGGTAATGGGATTGTCATCGAGCCAGATATGAGAATTAATAAGCCCTGGGAGGAGATTTTTTACATAAAGGCTGTCAGTAAATAGATTCATAGCTTAGGGGATTTTAGAAAGTGCAAGGATTACAGCGAATAATTCTTTGTATTGGGCTGACCCCTCGCAAGGAGAGTAATGTCTGTGAGGGGTTGTTTCTGAGTTTTTAAAAACAATCACTGCTGCCCCTCGTCTTCCCCCGTCAGTGACTACATTAGCAGCAGTGGGAATGGGCTTAAAGGGGAATAACTGAGGGGCTTTCCATGGTAGCTGGGAAAAGGCGGGAACCCATTTATGGGGCCCATAGTGACAATCAATTTTTCCCAGGAAGCCCTCTAGGGCAAGTGCAATTCTCTCATTGTTTTTTTGAACCCAGTGGAAGTCTGTCAATCGATAAGGGACCACAACCTTATCAGGTTCTTGGGCGAAGCCCCTAAGGGCTGTCTCTCTGCCTTTCTGGATCAAGTCTGCCATTTGATCTAAATGAGTGTAAACCCAAGAGGCCCCTCCCAAGGAGATATGTATCCACTGGAGGCGTCTGTCTTTTTGTATTAGGGCAGCCAGGAGAGTCTCGGGGGAAGACATTATCCATAGTTGAAGTTCTTGGGTGGGGTCAAATCGGGAGAGCTGAGAGGCATCAAGGGCTTGTTGGAACTTTTGGAGAATCTTTTTATGGGTAGGTGTGAGGGTTATTACATCATGGGGGAGTTTGTCTTTTAAAAGGGTAAAAAGAGGGGCTAATTCACCAGTGGACAGGGAGAGCCATGGTCATAGCCAATTAATTTCTCCCAGGAGACTTTGGAGTTCAGTGAGTAAATAGGACTCCTTAATGGCTAATTGAGGTTTTAATGGGGAAGCGACTTCAAGGGTAAGGCGGGTTCCTAAAACCCTGAAGGGGGGTACATGTTGAATTTTGTCAGGAGAGACTATGAGTTGTCCCCTAGTGAGGCACTCAAATAGTAATCCAGCTGCCTGTGAGAGTTGGAGAGCGCTGGGCATGCCAAGGATAATGTCATCCATGTATAAATATAACAGGACTTCTGGTAGTTGTCTGACGGGTTGGACAAGGCATGACACAAATTGTTGACAAAAGGAGGGGCTGTAAGCCATGCCCTGAGGTAAGACAACCCATTCCTATCGTTCGTCAGGCCCTTCAAAGTTGACAGAGGGCAAGGAGAAGGCAAACTTTTCACAATCTTGAGGGTTCAGGGGTATAGAGAAGAAGCAGTCTTTGGTATCTATAACTAGGAGGTGTAGGTTAGTAGGGATGGCAGGGACCCAGGGCATCCCTCTTAGGGGAGTCCCTTGTATTTTCATCCTCTCGTTGATTTTTCTGAGGTCTTGTAGTAGCCTCCATTTCCCTGAGGCCTTTTTAATTACAAAAACGGGTGTGTTCCAGGGACTATTAGAGGGCCTGATATGTCCAAGTCGTAGCTGTTCTTCTACTAAGGATTTTAGGGCTTGAAGTTTGGTTAAAGCAAGTGGCCACTGCTCTACCCATGTAGGGGGCCCCGGCGTCCATGTAATAGGGGGCGCCGAGGGAGCAGTGGCCTCTAGGATTGGGGGTGAATCTTCCATCTTGTTAATGGTTTCCTCTTTCTTATCTTTTCAAATTCTGGGTCTCCACGATAATTGGCGATTCCCGGGGGCATAAACTGTTGTTGATATTCTTCTTCTTCTAATATACCTTAGTAAAAGCCCCCATGGTCTGTAGTTATGTAAGCATCAGCCTGCCCCAAGATATCTTGGCCCAACAGATTGACATTGATCCCCAAGGCAATAAGAGGCTTGACAAGACCCTTAGTCCCCTCTGGATCTTCCCATTCCAGCCATTTAAGGGACTCTTTGGAATGGATGTCGCCCCCAATGCCTGACAATTGAGGGCCATCTGCCGTGGGGCAAGTGGGTGGTACCTCTTCTCCTCTTAATATAGTCCTGTCGGCACCCATGTCTACTAGGCGTTTGAACCTCTTTCCTCCTATGATCATGTCCATTTTTGGTCTAACTCCCGGTACTATGGGGACTGCCCAGTTGATTTTAGGCCTTGTATATTTGACATTATTGCCATCTATTTGTTGATAAAGAACCCCTTTTGGGGCCGGTTTCTTAGGGTGCTCAGGGGCAAGAGATTTTGGGGCCCTGGGAGAGAGCTGATGACTTTCCCCTTGGGATGACGGTGCTGGGGAATGTCCCTCACTTAGTTTAAAGGCTCTCCATCTTTAGTAAATTTGGATTTGCAATCTGCTTTCCAATGATATCCTTTTTTGCATTGTGGACAAGGGGTCCGGGGTGGCCCTCAACTTTCGGCTTGTCTAGATCTCGAGGGGCAATTTCTTTCGAAATGTCCCTCTTGTCCACATTGGTAGCAGTGTCTATCTTTAGCCCCCTTTTGGTTCTCCTCTAAGTTAGAGCCCTGTGTGGCAGTTATCTTACTGAGGGCTGAGGATAACGCATCGGCCAGGGCCTGGGTTTGAGCCTCCATAGCTGCCACCATAGTCTGTGTCTGGTGATGTTGTGTCCCGATATCCTTAGTGGTCACCACCCAACGTTCCATTGATCTTTCCTTCAGTCCAGCACAGGCCATTTTATGGTCTTCGTTCATTCCTTCCCATACCAGCATCTTAACGAATTGATCTCTCAGAGGCCCTGGGGGGAATTTTCTTATCATGCTCTTCTCTACTCTATCTATAAAAGGGGATAAGTCTTCACTGTTTTTCTGAGTAATTCCCAATATAACAGGCTCGCTGGGGCTCTCTTCTAGCTTTTTCCATGTGGCTAGGCAAATGGTTCGCACTTGATCTATATAAGGGAGTGTTACGGCGCCCTGCTGTATTCCTGTGCTCCATTGATCAGCTGTCCCAGATAGCATCCCAAAGGTTATAGGGATGGGGGGGGGGTTGGCAGCTTGATTTCTTCCTGCTTGGTTGTGGCATTCTTCTTTAAAGAAGACACACCATTTAATGTATTGATTGCTAGGGAGGACTGCTCTGCATAGCATTTTCCAATCTTGGGTTGTGCAGGGTTGATGATCTAGGCCTTGGAGGATGGTCTTGGCCTATGGAGAATTGGGGCCATCCTCGGTCACTGCCTTTTTAAGCTCTTTTAAATCGTTTGGCTCCCAGGGATACCAAGACGAAGATCGATTGCCCCCGGGGTTTACATTAACGGGATAAGCTAGTATGGGACCTGGGGCGAGTGGCAATCTTTCCCAAGGGTCTTCGGGATAAGTTCTCCCCCTCCATGGAAACCTCTCTGCCTGATGGGGTTGAGTCTCATTAATTTCCTTCTTATGGGTGGATGCTTGTTCAAGTTCAGGTGCGCTAGGCAGAGCCTCACCCTTATTTGGTTCATTTTTGTCCCATCTTGGGGACCACAGGTTACTATTCATGGTAGTGTCATCATTTTTTCTCTCTCCTTGGTCTAGGATGGAGCATTCTTCCCACTGTCTATCAGGATCGGGCGTAGGAGCCTTTTCTTTGTTAGGGGGTTTGGGCTCGGCAGAGGAGCAACTCTTGAGAGCCGTAATAGTGGGATAGAATCCCAGGGGTGGGTCTTCCCCGTCTTATATTTCTCTCTTCCTCGCTAATATGTGTACCCTATCCCAAGTATCCCAGGAAAACAGGTTGGCCGAGTCTATCCATGGAGCTACCCGGGTAATGGTTCCCCAAACCTTAATGGCCTGGGCATCAGAGACTTCTAACCTTCTACTTTAAAGCACGTAACGCAGGGCCTTAAGGGCTGGCTCATCTGATTTAATAATTGAGTTTCCCAAATTTTGATGGAGATCCCGGATAGTTGGAAAGGCTGCCGAGAGTATCCACCATGAAAAACTCCTAGTGGAGGGGAGGGGTGGTGGAGGCCTAGATGGTGGTGTTGTGATGTGTTTTACTAGAGTGCCTGAGCCGTTGCACGGAAGTTTGCTTGAGGGAGGCAGGTGCCCTAGCGGCTCTGGCCCGTTCCATGACCTCCTTATCCTATCATGGGAGTCTTCAAGTGGCGGGCGCCCTAACGGCTCTTAAGTGCCCGACCTGTGCCCACAAAATGGGATTGGCCTTTTTCTTGGCAGCATGAAAGATAAAGAAAGAGTTCACCCATCTGGGCTCCCGCTACTAGACCATCAATTTGGGGGGCCTTCAGTTATCCCCCGGGGAGTGCCCTGGGCAGGAAACATCAGTTGCCCCACTGAATGATAGTTGTTCGCTGAACTCTTTAGAAAAAGAAGAATGGGGGAAGGTTAGTAGGAAACAAAAGGCAAAGGAAGGAAGTTATCGCATGTACTCACCCCGGGGGATTCGTCTCTCAAATGCTTACCTCAGGGTTGTGCTCCTTGGCGGGATCGCTGTGCTGAAGCCAGGAGGCTGTCTCCTCGTCTCTCTTTCAAGACCGCACAGTGGGGAGGTCTTCCTCCGAGAGAACCCGAGTCACGGCACCAGACGTGGGGCCTCTCTATTTTCCTTTTCTCTTTGACTCTCTAACCTGCCCTGTAGTGGTCTAGGGCGGGAGTCAGAAAGTTGGGCGAGCCCTTGGTCTCGGACAGAGGACCCTCTGAAGTTATCTTCTGAGGATGGGGGCCTCTGGAAGATCAACCCCGAGGAGGGGGTGAGCGGACCACCCACCCCGCAGCCTCCTTCGCCCGGAGAGAGACATTCAGACACGGTGGGGGTTCTGTCAAAGCAGTTCTGCTTTATTGAGCTGGAGGGTGAGCTTATATAAGTAAACAGCACGGGAAGGCAAATGGCCTGGGGGTTTCAAACAGGGCTTTCCGGGAGCTTGACCAATCACTGTAAGGTCACGTATCCAGGTGGTGGCACACCAATGTATACTGGTCACGTCCCAGCCTTGCTAAGAGGAAGTTAGCCATGGCCAATCGCATTTTTTTTATAAATAGCCTCAGTCCCACCCTCTTGATCTCCACCAAGCGCCATCTTGTCATGAGTACATGTGAGGTGCTCTACAGGTGGTGTCGTCTCTGTATCTGAGATTGTTGATATTTCTCCCTGCAATCTTGATTCCAGCTTTTGTTTCATCCAGCCCAGCAATTTGTATGATGTACTCTGCATTTATGTTAAATAAGCAGGGTGACAATATACAGCTTTGACATGCTCTTTTCCTAATTTGGAGGCAGTGCATTGTTCTATGCCTGGCTCTAACTGCTGCTTCTAGACCTGCATGTCTCAAGGTGTACTGGTAGTCCCACCTCTTTAAGAATTTGCCACAGTTTGTGTTGTTCCACAGGTCAAAGGATTTGGCATAGTCAATAATGCAGAAGTAGATGTTTTTCTGGAAATATCTTCTTGCTTTTTTGATGATCCAGTGGATGTTGGCAATTTGAGCTCTGGTTCCTCTGCCTTTGCTAAATACAGCTTGAATATCTGTAATTTCTTTGTTCACATACTTTTGAAGCCTAGCTTGAAGAATTTGAGCATTACTTTGCTGCATGAAATGAGTGCAATTATGCAATAGTTTGAACATCCTTTGTCATTTCCCTACTTTGGAATTGGAATGAAAATGGACGTTTCTCAGTCCCATGGCCACTGCTGAGTTTTCTAAATTTGCTAACATATTGAGTACAGCACTTTAGCAGCAGAATCTTTCAGGATTTGAAACAGGTCAACTGGAATTCCATCACCTCCACTAACTTTTTCATAGTGATGCTTCTTAAGGCCCACTGATTTCACACTCCTGGATGCCTAACTCTAGGTTAATGATTAATAGTCACTATCGTGGTTATCTGTGTCATTAAGATCTTTTCTTGTATAGTTCTTCTGGGTATTCTTGCCACCTCTTCTTAATATATTCTGCTCCTTTAGGTCCATACCATTTCTGTCCTTAATTGTGCCCATCTTGACATGAGGTGTTCCCTTGGTACCTCTAATTTTTTTCAAGATTGCTGCTGCTGCTAAGTCGCTTCATTCGTGTCTGACTCTGTGCAACCCCATGGACTGCAGCCCTCCAGGTTCCTCTGTCCCTGGGATTCTCCAGGCAAGAACACTGGAGTGAGTTGCCATTGCCTTCCCTAATGCATGAAAGTGAAAGTGAAAGTGAAGCCCTGTCCGACTGTCAGCCACCCCACCAGGCTCCTCCATCCATGTGATTTTCCAGGCAAGAGTACTGGAGTGGGATGCCATCGCCTTCTCAAAAGAGATCTCTAGTCTTTCCCATTCTATTGTTTTCCTCCATTTCTTCGCATTGATCACTGAGGAAGGTTTCTTATCTCTCCTTGCTATTCTTTGGAACTCTGCATTCAGATGGATATATCTTTCCTTTTCTCCTTTGCATTTAGCTTCTCTTCTTTTCTCAGCTATTTGTAAGGACTCCTCAGACATCCATTTTGCCTCTTGCACTTCTTTTCTTGAGGATGATCTTGATCACTGTCTGCTGTACAATATCCCGAACCTCCGTCCATA
Source organism: Antilocapra americana (assembly GCA_007570785.1). Taxonomy (NCBI): domain Eukaryota; kingdom Metazoa; phylum Chordata; class Mammalia; order Artiodactyla; family Antilocapridae; genus Antilocapra; species Antilocapra americana. The sequence goes on along the minus strand of ML663009.1, from coordinate 45,874,461 downwards.
GTTCTTCAGGCGCTCTATCAGATCTAATCCCTTTAATCTATTTCTCACTTCCACTGTATAATCAGAAGTGATTTGATTTAGGTCATACCTAAATGGTCTAGTGGTTTTCCCTACTTTCTTCAATTTAAGTCTGAATTTTGCAATAACGAGTTCATGATCTGAGCCAAAGTCAGTTTTTGATCTTGTTTTTGCTGACTATATAGAGCTTCTCCATCTTTGTCTGCAAAGAATATAATCAATCTGATTTCGGTGTCAACCATCTGGTGATGTCCATGTGTAGAGTCATCTCTTCTGTTGTTTGAAGAGTGTGTTTGCGATGACCAGTCCATTCTCTTGGCAAAACTATGTTAGCCTTTTCCCTGTTTCATTTGGTTTGCATCACCAAACCTGCCTGTTACTCCTGGTATCTCTTGACTTCCTACTTTGCATTCCAGTCCCTAGCCATTCTGTTCTGCAGGGAATCCATATGTAGTTGTAATTTTGATATATTCATGAAGGGAGATGAGCTAACTTCTCTCCTACTACTCCACCCTGATTCCATCTCTCTGTGAATTCTTCCTAGTATGAGTTTCCTGTCATGTATTAGGCATAATTTAGCTATCTTAAAATACATTTCATATGGGAAAAAGAAGATAGAAGGCTAATTAATTTCTCTTTAATTATCAAATTTCAAAATAATTAACAACTATCCTAGCAATTTTAACTTTCAATGAAGAGCTTTGTTTCTACTACTCCAGGGAGGCTCAAGAGGAGGTAGTATATGTGTGTGTGTGTGTGTGTGTGTGTGTGTGTACATATATCCTTATGACTAATTTGTATGGCTGAAATCAGCACACCATTGTAAAGCAATCATCCTCCAGTTAAAGCATACTGTTTTTTTAAATACCTTGTATGCTTTTTGATCGTTTAAAGACATAATTTCTGAAGCAAAAATTGGTCAATGGGAGTTGGCTCCCCATGTCTTTAAAATGACTTCATGAGAGATTCCTTGCTTTCTTGTTGACATCCTACATTCATTTTGTACATTTTCTTCCTATAACCTGGAATCAATTATTTCTCCATGGATTCTTCATCCCTTTTACTAAAAAAATAATATTTAGAAATTATATCTGGATACCAGCAGTTATCATTGATATTAGACTATCATGACTTCTAGGCCTTTTGCACAAAGTAAGGAAATACATATTCTATTAAAACTGAAGATCTCATGTATGTATTAACTATCATCTTCCTACTAGCATGTAAGTTTTACGAAGCCAAGATTCTATAATTAATGCTATTGTTACTGAAATAATGTACAATATTTGGTAGATAAGGTCACAATACATATTTTTAAGTGAATTAAAGATTAATAGACCCTAAGATGCTATTGAGTTGTCCTAGTACCAATTAAATTTATGAGACTAAGATAGTACAGAACTTGTATTTTACATAAAAGCTGTTGCTAAATATCTTCATGAAGCAGTGGAGCAATTGATCATGTGTATTATCTGCCCCACCTTGTATGTATTTCTATTTCATAAAAACTATGAATCATTCATATGTTGATATTCCTCAAGTAATCAGTAAAAACTATTTGACAAGAATAGTATCTTATTTTTGTATTGAGCCCATGGATCTTAATTTAGTATTTCATATTTATTATGTACTCTGTAAATATGTATTTAATGAATAAAAATAAGTAGAAGAATGTGTTATGACTAAATTCAATTATTCATATGTATCTTTCTTACATGTATCTTCATGTTTAATGTTATATTTTAAATTAATTACTCTATGCTATCAAATATTTTTCTAAGTTATTTTTATTCACAAATTTGCTATTTGTGAATTTATTCTTCCTTTCAGTCTATAACACACTCTTATTTTACAATATATACTGGTTGCCCTCTAGAGCAAAACCATTATTTTAGATGATGTGGACATAGAAACAAAGATAGAAAAAGTAACTCTTTCCAGGAGATTTTGTTTTTTTGTTTTTTTTGTATAGAAAGAGATAATACATAAACAACAGAAAATATCAGTTATTAATAAATTATTTTTAAAGAGAACAATTTCTAGATGATTTTGTTTTTGTCTTGCTCTATAACAAGTGTTTTCTGTTTAAAACAAAACACATTTCCCTCCCCCAAGTCTGTCTATTTTTTTTGTCTGTCATTCTGATTTCTATTCTTTCAACTTTTGGGTTGCTCTGGATATATAATGTCCTTCCCTCTCTTGTGTTTGCACATGAAATAACTCAGGTTTTAGAACTGGAAGAGTTAATTTAAATTGATTTCTACCAGATGTTAACAATGTGAGCTGTAAATGAGAGCTTTAATCCAGCTATCACAACTAAGATACATCACAAACATTTCTCCACAGAATTGTGAGTTAATAATACCAGGCTGTATATAAAGCATCCACCACAATGTCTGACACTTAGTAGGTCACCTTTAAATACAGCACTCCAAAAAGAAATCTGTACATCCAAAACTCTGCAATGTTTTTTTAAAGCCTAGAGCCCTTTAAATTTATCTTTTTCTGAAAGTCCATTATAGCACCCCTAGTTCGTCTTACCATTTAAGGATTCTCTGTTCTCTTCTGTTGTCACATAGTTTTTTCTTGTGCGGTTGTCCTCCAGTCTGTCTTAAGCCTTTTGAAAACAGAATGTCCCTTAATATTACCTTCTTGTCTTCTTAGGGGACTTGGCACCATGCTCAATAGAGAAGTAACTTTTGATATGAGAGAAAGCTGACCCAGGGATGAGAAAAACTGGATTCTCATTCAGGCTCATCTCACCTCTCTGACCACTATGTAGGGTCACTATTCATCAGATAAAGATGTAAAGGAAAAAATAAACTAATTAATTTAAATTTTTTTTAAAAAATTAAAAAAAAAAAAGATGCTGTTACTTGCCCTCTCTCTAGTGTACAAAGTAGTCATAAGGACACTATGTATAAAAGTACAAAAGAAACCATATGACACAACACCTGCTTTCACAGTTGTATAAAAGAATAACACAAATCAAACTCTAACAATCAATAGAATTTGTTAATCTCTTACTAAGTGCCAGATGTCTGCCATGTTATCTACAGTTTCTGAGAAGCAGTCTCACATATTGAAAAACTAGATTATGCTACCAGACCAACTGGGTTTGAATTCTGGCTCTGCCACTTACTTGTTGTAAGATCTTGAACAAGTTGCTTGATTTCTGTTCTTCAGCTTGATTTTGTAATCTATAAAATGGAGTTAATATTGACCAGCTTATATGATCATTAAGCATATTAAATTAGCACCTAATTGAAATGTAAAAACACTTATCACTCACTATATGCATGGTCATTAAATAAGCTTTGCCATTTAATCTACATAATAATCTTTATATTATTGGTATCCTCAGTGTAACTAAATCCAAGCCTAGGATGATATAAATTGTAATGAAAGAGTAGAGGCCTTACCCCTAACTCAAAATTTAGAGAGGCTCAACATGGAGGGAAGGATGGCAAGGTATACTTGGAAATATCCAAGGACATTTCTATTGTGACAGTGAAGGGGGAGATATTGGTACCCAGAGGATAGAAGTGAAAAACGTTCCTAAACTTTATAAAGTACACAGGGCAGCCCCCTAACAATGAAAAATTATCTAGCTCAAAATGTTGATTATGTTTTCAGATAAAAACTGAAAAAAAAGTTAAATTTAAATCTCAGTTAAATAACATATAATCTTTTTTTTTTTTTGGTAAAGAAGTGACAAATGTTTAGATAAATATGCCTGATGAAATATTTGAGATGTCATTTAACTGTGAGTCATGTATTTTTATTTGTTAAATAGCTGGAAAGTATCTCAGTGGTTTTCCACAAAAACTCCATGAATTGGTGGTACTTAAGATACTCTTATTTGTTATTCAGAAAATGAGACTAAGAAAGGCTAAATTACTTGTTAATGGCCATTGAGTTAGTAGAAAAAATAAAGCTGGAATACAGCAACCTGATAATTCATTTACTAATAATTTTTTACCACACTATTACTGTCCTTAATTTATTGACTCAGAAATTTAGCATTCAGGACATGGGCTATGATTAAAAAGAAGCAAGTTATTAATAAAAGGGAAATGTATTGAATGTGGCTTTGTACTAAAAGTGGAGCCTCTGAATCAACTTGCATCTATAGAGGGAAACTATTAATATAACAGGCCTTCCTAGTCCTCTGGGTATTGGGTAGCAGCTTTTTATAAAGATTCCATCTTATAAGTTGTTTTCATAGTTGTTTTGATATTTCTATGGTAAATAAAATGAACAAGTGAAAATGTGAGTCCTTCAGTTGTGTTCGATTCTTTGCAATCCCATGGGCTATAATCTACCAGGCTCCTCTGTCCATGGGCTTCTCCTGGCTAGAGTATTGGAGTAGGTAGCTATCTCCTTCTCCAATGGATCTTCTCAACCCAGGAATTGAACCCAGGTACCCTGTACTTCAGACAGATGCTATACCATCTGAGCCACCAGGGAAGCCCCTATATAATGACTATGTTAATTTATATTCTCACCAACAGTACATAAGTTTCCCTTTTTCCACATGCTGGAAAATTCTTTGTCATATTTTGTTATACTGATAATAGCCATTCCAGGAGAAGAAAAGTGATACCTCATTGAAGTTTAATTTTCATTCTCATGACCATTAGTGTTTTAAAGTATCTTTTCGTGTACCCGTTGGCCATTTGTATGTCTTTGAAAAAATCATTTAGGTCCTTTAGGTATTTTTTAATCAGATTATTTGTGTTTTTTTGCTGTTGAGTTGTATGAGTTCCTCATATATTTTAGATATTAAGCTCTTTATTTCATATGGAACCATAAGAAACTTCAAATAGCAAAAACAACCTTGAGAAAAGCCATGCTGTAGAGATTACACTTTCTGATTTCAAACTATATTACAAAGTTCTAGTAGCCCAAATTGTATGGCACTGGCCATAAAAGCAGACATATACCTATGCAATACAACTGAGAGTCCAGAAATAAACTCATGTATTTATAGTCAAATGATATTTGATAAAAAAAAAAGTGAAGAATACTAAATGGGATTAGGGTAACATATTTAATAAAGTGTTGGGAAAATTCAGTATTCATGTACAAAAGAATTAAATTGCACTCTTATTTTACTACTCACAAAAATTAAATCATAACAGATAGATTTAAACATAAGATATAAAATTCTTGTCAGAAAACATAGGAAGAAAATTCCTTGGCATGAATATTTAGAATGATTTTTTTGAATATGACACCAAAAGCATAAATAACAAAGGCAAAAATAACTGTGTGGTACAATATCAAGCTAAAAAACATCTGCATTGGAAGGGAAAGAATTGCAAAAATGGAAAAGCAATCTATGAAATGATACCTTGCTCTTTCATAAGAAGAAACTTTGAGACATGAGAACAGAGTATCATTTTTAAAATTATATGTTATATGCATATATATATGTATGGCTATATACATATATACATATATGTATATGCACACAGTCATCCACATGTGCAAAACAATAGTTATGTGCCAAGATGTGAATATTTTCTGATTTGACAGGAAGGTCCTGATTGCTTTAAGGATTTTTTCTTTGATTTTTTTTTTTTTTTCTGGCTTATAAGAAGAGAGCCACATGGGCCTTCTCTAGCAGTCCAGTGATTAAGCCTCTGAGCTTCCAACTCAAGGGGCATTATTGATTCTGATTTTCATGTCCATATACATCAAAGCAATAGTGCAGGTGAAGCTCCTTGTGCCCTGTCTAATAACTCACGAAAGCAGAACAAGAAGAATGATTTGGATAAGTACAGACTTGTTTTGATTTAGCTGGGTTAGAATTATGGATGTGGCCATCCATGGGCTTAGAAAGAATTAAAGGAATCTTGGATACATTAAACAAACCATTCCTTGGTACTCTATCCATTAAAGAAAGAATGGAGAAGAAATAATTTCAATTACTGAGGTGACAGAGTGCTATTTCTTAAGATGATTGTGTTTCTGCAATCTCAACATTTCTGTGTTTCCAACAGATAATAGACAAATGGAGAAAATAAAAGTATTTGTTGACTCAGTATATGAGAACGCAATAACTCATTGGTTGAGAAGTTATGTGTTGAATCGAGAGAAGACAGAAACAGGGAAAATGGGTAATATTATAACTATAGCTGAGACTCATTAAGTGATTTTGTCATAAGTGACTTTGTGATTTCCAGGGTTCTGCATACTAGCCAAATATTTATAGCTAAATCTGCAAAAGTGATTCCACCCTTGCTTAAAGTTGGATTTTCTTCTGTTAAGATTCCTCAATTCTCTTTAAGGGATGTCTCAACCTGTCCTTGTATCTTTGTACTCAATATCTGCTTTCTTATTCACTTGCCAGTTAATAAATGACTCATGAGCTCTTAGCCTCTTATCTACTTATCCTCATGCTCCCTTCATGTGCTTTGACCTGCTCTCCTGCTGGCCTGCTCTCTCTGTTCTCCTCTGTTTTGACACTGCAAAACCTTCAAGGGTCTCTGTTTTACTTTTAGACCATACCTTACTCTTTGAAGAGGATATTAGTGAATAATAATTCAATCCTTCAGAAATAATTTGGAAGACTATTTTAATCTCCCTAAATAAATAAAAGACAAAGACATTTAATTTGGTCCTTGCTATTCATGAAAGCTCTTGAAATTGGAAGCATTTTCCCCCTCCCCTCCTTTCTACTTACTTGACTTGGATGTGCTTTTAAGTCATTTATCTAGCAACATGCCCACTTCCACAAAATATACAACTTAATTTTTTTTCAAAAAATAATAGGACCAACATTCTACCACTTCTCCATAAACATATTGTCATACTTCTTATTTTTTCTTACAATTAGAATCTTAGAAATGTTTCTCATAGTCTTCACTGTGAGATATCCAATTGCTTTTCTTCATGAAAGATATTAAATACAAATGCTGATAGGGTACCAGGTATAAAATAGGGTACTCAATAAAATGTCTTTCCATATCTCAAAACACTTTGCACTTTCACTTTCCTGAGGCCAAAGCCCACAACTCTTAACCTAACACAGGTTAATTTTTTTCTCATCACTACTGCCAAACAGTATTTTTCATCTTGGGCATATGTAATTTTAAAATAAAACTCATATGGATATTATGCAGTAAAGGAAGGAGATAGCAATTAGGAGTTTTAAAAAAGCATTTTCAAATATTGATAAGCATTATAAAGGAAAAACAAAAGGTAAGCAGATATATATTAGGATAGAAAATGACTGAAAGGCTACCTGGATTAGTACTCAAAGTTATAAAAATTATATGAGTAATAAAATTAAGATTTTATAGATTTAGGGTAATAAAAACATAAATACAGAGGACAATAAGTACAAAGATCTCAAGTCAACACTATGAGGTGTTTGCAAAACACACACACACACAATTATACATGTTGCTAATCAAGTATGAAATAAACTCAAAGTTTAGGCAGGGATTTTATCATGTAAGTCTTCAAATATCATGTTAAAGTCACATGGATAATAATTTTAAGTAAGATGAAAAACTACTGGAATGTTTCATTCAGTGCCAATATAATTGCCTAGAAGACATATTTAATTGCGAAGACAGAGAAATCTCTGACACCCTAGGTTTCTTCTTAAAGAAGAGATGTAAAACTGTTTGATAGATATCTTTGACCGTCATTTAAGTTTTATTCTTGAGGACATTTATGGTAATATTTCAGTAGGATCTGAGTTCTCAAAGACATTGAACCAAGAGCAAAAGTACTATGAATGAGCTTCAGAATTGAAGAAAGTGAGTCTTATATATCTTTAAAAGTTTTTCTGGGTACCATTGAAGCAGTTGAAAATAATAGGATGAGAAAAGATAGAGAGAGGTAAGTTTTCAGTGATTAGTATGAGAGACTATGGGTTATGGGAATGGGAAGGTAGCAGTAGGGAAGGGAGAACTGATTAAGATGCATTTTGATGGTACACTTAATGGAATATGCTGATAAAATGGATCCTGGAGGGGGATGAAATGAGTAGACAATGAGGAAAATACTGGAGTCAAAGACGACCTCTATTTTCCAACTGGGCTAATGAGTGAGCAGTAGCATTTTTACTAAGAAGCAGAGACATGAGATAAAAACATCTAGCATTGCTAACGATGCACAGAAGACCTGTGCAAAACAGACACTCACCACTCAGACACCCACGGTGGTGTGGCCATACACCTGGAGCCAGAGACCCTGGAGTGTGAAGTCAAGTGGGCCTTAGGAAGCATCGCTGTGAGCAAAGCTAGTGCAGGTGATTAAATTCCAGCTCAGCTATCTGAAAACCTAAAAGATGATCTGTGAAAGTGCTGCACTCAATATGTCAGCAAATTTGGAAAACTCGGCAGTGGCCACAGGACTGAAAAGGTCAGTTTTCATTACAATCTCGAAGAAAGGCAATGCCAAAGAATGCTCAGACTACCGCACAATTGCACTCATCTCACATGTTAGCAAAGAAATGCTCAAAATTCTCTAAGCCAGGCTTCAACAGAACTTGAACTGTGAACTTCCAGATGTTCAAGCTGGTTTTAGAAAAGGCAGAGCAACCAGAGATCAAATTGCCAACATCCACTAGGTCATCAAAAAAGCAAGAGAGTTCCAGAAAAACATCTACTTCTGCTTTATTGACTATGCCAAAGTCTTTGACTGTGTGGATCACAACAAACTGTGGAAAATTTTTATAGAGATGGGAATACCAGACCACCTTACCCACCTCCTGAGAAAGCTGAATGCAGGTCAAGAAGCAAGAGTTAGAACTGGAAATGGAAGAGACTGGTTCCAAATTGGTAAAGGAATATGAACAAGGTTATATATTTTCACCCTGCTTATTTAACTTCTAAGCAGAGTACATAATGCAAAATACTGGGCCGGATGAAGCACAAGCTAGAATCAAGATTTCCAGGAGAAATATCAATAACCTGATATGCAGATGACACCACCTTTATGGAAGAAAGTGAAGAAGAACTAAAGAGCCTCTTGATGAAAATGAAAGAGAAGAGTGAAAAAGTTAGCTTAAAACTCAACATTCAGACAATTAAGATCATGGCATTCAGTCCAATCACTTCATGGTAAATAGATGGGGAGACAATGGAAACAGTACTCCTTTTCCTATTTGGAATCAGTCTGTTGTTCCATGTCCAGTTCTAACTGTTGCTTCCTGACCTGCATACACGTTTCTCAAGAGACAGGTCAGATGATCTGGTATTTCCATCTCTTCGAGAATTTTCCACTGTTTATTGTGATCCACACAGTCAAAGGCTTTGGCATAGTCAATAAAGCAGAAGTAGATATTTTTCTGGAACTCTCTTGCTTTTTCAATAATCCAGCGGATTTGATCAATTTGATCTCTGGTTCCTCTGCCTTTTCTAAAACCAGCTTGAACATCTGGAACATGGTTCATGTATTGTTGAAGCCTTTCTTGGAGAATTTTGAGCATTACTTTACTAGCGTGTGAAATGAGTACAATTATGCGGTAGTCTGAGCATTCTTTGGCATTGCCTTTCTTTGGGATAGGAATGTAAACTGACCCTTTCAATCCTGTGGCCACTGCTGAGTTTTCCAAATTTGCTGGCATATTGAGTGCAGCACTTTCACAGCATTATCTTTTAGGATTTGAAATAGCTCAACAGGAATTCCATCATCTCCACTAGCTTTGTTTGTAGTGAGGCTTTCTAAGGTCCACTTGACTTCACCTTCCAGGATGTCTGGCTCTAGCTGAGTGTGAGTGATCACACGATCATGATTATCTGAGTCATGAAGATTTTTTTTGTAAAGTTCTACTGTATATTCTTGCCACCTCTTCTTAATATCTTCTTCTTATTTTAGGTCCATACCATTTTTGTCCTTTATTGAGCCCATCTTGGCATGATATGTTCCCTTGGTATCTCTAAGTTTCTTGAAGAGATCTCTAGTCTTTCCCATTGTGTTGTTTTCCTCTATTTCTTTGCATTGATCGCTAAGGAAGGCTTTCTTATCTCTCCTTGCTATTCTTTGGAATTCTGTATTCAGATGGGAATATCTTTCATTTTCTCATTTGCTTTTTGCTTCTCTTCTTTTCACAGCTATTTGTAAGGCCTCCTCAGACAGCCATTTTTCTTTTTTTATACAAGATCTAATTATGATTGCACTGTTTTCTGAGTCCATATGATATTTGAGTAGCTAAATAATGATGATGCTAAAACTTAATATATGCAGCACTACTCTAAACATTTCTAACGCATTAACTCACTGCATGCTCACGAAAATCAGTGAGGAAGGTGTTATTTCTCTCCTCCCATTTCAACTAAGGAAACTGAAGAAAAAAGGTATTAAGAAATTAAGTTGACTTGGCTAATAGATGATACATGGAATAGTCAAGGCTCCTTCCAATGTTCATCTATATGACAATAAATCTGCATTGCTTCTTGAACAAGCAGACCTTTCTATCCAATGTTGCTTAATTTATAGCATAGATGTCTATTGGAATGCTGTTAATTCTGAGTTACGCCACTAATCTTATTATTTTCTAACTCTTCTCTTGGGTTGTTGCTGTTGTTGTTGAGTCATTAAGTTGTTTCCCACTGTTTGCCACTTCATAAACTGCAGCACACCAGACCTCCATGTCCCTCATTATCTCCTGGAGTTTGTCCAAGTTCATGTCCATTGAATCAGTGATGCCTTTCAATTGTCTCATCCTCTACTACCCTCTTTTCCTTTTGCCTTCAATCTTTCCTAGCATCAAGGTCTCTTCCAATGAGTCAGCTCTTCACATCAGGTGGCCAAAGTCATGTAGTTTTAGCTTCAGCATCAGTCCTTCTAATGAAATTCGGGGTTGATTCCCTTTAGGATTGACTGGTTTGATCTCCTTGCTGTTTAAGAAACTCTCGGGAATCTCCTCCAGTATCATAATAAGAAATCATCATTTTTTTGGCACTCATCATTCTTTATAGTCCAACACTCACATCTATATATGACTACTGAAAAGACCATAGCTTTGAGCTACACAGACTTTGGCAGAAAAATTATGCATCTATTTATATGACACTATCTAGGTTTGTCATAGCTTTCCTTCCAGAGTAAAGCATCTTCTAATTTCATTACAGCAATTAGTGTCCACAGTGTTTCGGAGCCCAGTAATAGAATATCTGTCACTGCTTTCACTTTTTCCCCTTCAATTTGTCATGAAGTGATGGGACCAGATGCCGTGATCTTAGTTTCTTGAATGCTGAGTTTAAAATCAGCTTTTCTGCTATCCTCTATCACCTTCATCAAGAGACTCTTTAGTTCCTCTTTGCTTTCTCCCATTAAAGTGGTGTTATCTGCATATCTGAGGATGTTGACATTTCTCCGAGCAATTTTGATTCCAACTTGTAACTCATCCAGGCTGACATTTCACATGATGTGCTCTGCATATAAGTTGAATAAACAGATTTAAAATATGCAGCCTTGTTGTATTCCTTTCCCAATTTTGAACCAGTCAGTTTTTCTATGTAATATTGAAGCTGTTGCTTCTTGGCTCTCATAAAGATTTTTCAGAAGGCAGGTAAGATGGTCTGGTATTCCCACCTCTTTAAGAATCTTCCACAGTTTCTTGTGATCCACACAGTCAAAGGATTTTGTTTAGTCAATGAAGCAGAAGTAGATGCTTTTCTGGAATTCTCTTGCTTTCTGTATGTTCCAATGAATGTTGGCAAATTTGATGTCTGGTTCTTCCGTCTTTTTTAAATCCAGCTTGTACATCTGGAATTACTGCTGAAACCTAGCTTTAAAGATTTTGTTCATAACCTTAATAACATGGGGAATGAGAGAAATGATTTGATAGCTTGAACATATTTTAGCACTTCCCTTCCTTGGAATTGGGATGAAAACTGACCTTTTCCAACCCAGTGGCCACTGCTGAGTCTTCCAAATTTGCTGACATGTTAAGTGTAGCACTTTCCACAGCATCATCTTTTAGGATTTGCAATAACTCAGCTTGAATTCCATCATCTCCACCAGATTTGTTCATAATAATGCTTCGTAAGGTCCACTTGACTTCACACTCCAGATGTGTTTCTCTAGGTAAGTGACCACCCAATCATGGCTATCTGGGTCATTAAGATGTTTTTTTATATATGTGTGCTCAGTCACTCAGTCATGTCTGACTCTGCGACCCTGTGGACTATAGCCTGCCAATCTCCTCTGTCCATAGAATTTCCCAGACAAGTGGGTTGCCATTTTCTTCTCCAGGGGATCTTTCTGACCCAGGAATTGAACCTGTATTTCTTGTGTCTTCTGCATTGGCAGGCAGATTCTTTACCAGCAGAGCCACCTGAGAAGCAACCTCTTCTTAATTTCTACTGCCTTTGTTAGGTCCTTACTGTTTCTGTCTTTTATCATGTTCATCCTTGCATGAAATGTTCCTTTGATATCTTCAATTTTCTTGAAGAGATCACTAGTCTAATTCATCTTATTGTTTTCCACTATGTCTTTGCATTGTTCATTTAAGAAGGCCTTCTTCTGCTCCTTGCCATTGTTTGGAGTTCTGCATTCAGTTGGGTATATCTTTCCCTTTCTCTCTTTCTTTTCACTTCTCTTCTTTCCTTGGCTGTGAGTAAAGACTCCTTAGACAGCCACATTATCACCTTGCATTTCTTTTTCTTGCAATGGTTTTTGTCACTGCCTCCTGTACAATGTAATGAATAGTTCTTTAGATACTCTGTCTACAAGATCTAATCCCTTGAATCTATATTCATCATCTCCACTGTATAATCAACAGGAATTTGATAGAAGACACACCTGAATGGCCTAGTGGTTTTCCCACTTCCTTTAGTTTAAGCTTGAATTTTGCAATGAGGAGCTTATGATCTGTGCCACAGTTGGCTACAGGTATTGTTTTTGCTTATTGTATAGTATTTCTCCATCTTCACCTGCAAAGAATGTAACCAATCTGATTTTTATATTGACCATTTGGTGATGTAAATGTGTAGAGTTGTCTCTAGTGCTTTGAAAAGAGTGTTTGCTATGACCAGTGCATTCTCTTGGCAGAATTCTGTTAGCCTTTGCCCTGCTTCATTTTGTACTTCAAGGCCAAACTAGCCTGTTACTCCAGATATCTTAACTTCCTGCTTTTGCATTCCAATCCCCTGTGATTAATAAGGGGATTGTTGTTGTTCTTGTTGTTAGTTCTAGGAGGTCTTGTAGGTCCTCATAGAACTAGTAAACTTTAGTGTCTTCAGGATCAGTGGTTGCAGCATAGATTTGGATTACTGTGAGGTTGAATGGTTTGCCTTGGAAATGAACCAAGAACATTCTGTTGTTTTTGAGGAAGTACTGCATTTCAGTCTCTTTTGTTGGTTATGAGGGCTATTCCATTTCTTTTGTGGGATTTTTGCTCACAGTAGTAGACATAATTGTCATCTGAATTAAATTTCTCCATTCCCATCCATTTTAGTTTACTGATTCCTAAGATGTCAATGTTTACTCTTGTCATCTCCTGCTTGACCATGTCCAATTTACCTTAATTCATTGACGTAACATTCCAGATTTCTATGCAATGTTTTTCTTTACAGCATCAAATTTTACTTCCACCATCAGACACGTCCACAACTAAGCATTGTTTCCACTTTGGCTCAGCCACTTCATTATTTCAGGAGCTATTAGTGATTGTCCTCTGCTTTCCCCACTAGCATATTGAACACTTTCCAACCTGGAAGGCTCATCTTTTGGTGTCATATATGTTTGCCTTTTTATAATTTTCATGGGGTTCTCATTGCACAAATATTCTACATTGAAGTTAAATAAAATGGTGAAAATATACAGCTTCATCCTACTCCTTACCAATTTTGAAACCATCAGTTGTTCCAAGTAAGGTTCTAACTGCTGCTTCTTGACCCACATACACATTTCTTAGGACACAGGTAAGGTGGTTTGGTTTTTCCATCTCTTTAAGAATTTACACAGCTTTTTTTTTTTTTTTTTTGCATCTCACACAATCAAAGGTTTTAGTGTAGTCAGAGAAGCAGAAATAGATGTTTTTGTTTTTTGCTTTCTGTTATTTTTTCTTCTTTTCTAGAATTCTCTTGCATTCTCTTTGACCCAACAAATGTTGCCATTTGATCTCTGGTACCTATGACTTTTTCAAATCCAGGTGTATAACTGGAAGTTCTTGGTTCACATCTGCTGAAGACTAGCTTGAAGAATTTTTAGCGTAACCTTACTAGCATGTTAAATGAGCACGATTATATAGTAGTTTTACCATTCTTTGGCATTGTCCTTCTTTGGGATTGGAATGAAAATTGACTTTTCTGGTCCTGTGTCCACTGTGGAGCATTCTACATTTGCCTACATTCTAGCACAACACTTTCTTTTAAGATTTGATATAGCTCAGTGGGAATTCCATTACCTCTACTAGCTTTGTTTGCTTATGTTTGCTTTGTTTGCAATAATGCTTCCAGTTAAGGCCCAATTAACTTACTTCAGGATGTCTGGCTCTAAGTTAGTGATAATACTATCGTGGTTATCTAGGTCATTAAGACCTCTTTTGTACCGTTCTTCGGTGTCTTTTGTCACCTCTTCTTAATACCGTCTGCTTCTGCTAAGTCCATACAATTTCTGTCCTTAATTGTGCCCATCGTTACATGAAATATTCCCTTGATCTTTCTAATATTCTTGGAGAGATCTCTAGTTATTTCCATTCTATCGTCTTTCTCTATATCTTTACATTGTTCATTTAAGATGGCTTTCTTATATCTCCTTGCTATTCTTTGAAACTCTGAATTAGTTAGTTGTATCCCTTCCTTTCTCTTTTGCCTTTCACTTCTCTCCTTACTCTGCTATGTGTAAGACCTCCTCAGATAACCACTTTTCTGTCTTGCATTTGTTTTTCTTGGGAATTATTTTGGTCACTACTTATTGTACAATGTTAGAATCTCTGACCATAGATTTTCAGGCACTCTGTCTACCAAATCTAAACGCTTAAATCTATTCACTACCTCCACTGCATAATCATAAGAAATTTAATTTAGATCATATCTGAATGGCCTAGTGGTTTCCCCTACTTTCTTCGATTTAAGCCTGAAGTTTGCAACAAGAAGCTGATGATCTGAGCCACTGTCAGCCCCAGGTCTTATTTTTTCTGACTATATAGAATGTATCCATCTTCATCTGCAAAGAATATAATCAATCTGATTTTGGTATTGACCATTTGGTGATGTCCATGTGTAGAGTTATCTCTTGTGTGGTGAAAAAGGGTGTTTGCTATGACCAGTGTTTTCTGTGGAAATACTCTGTTAGAGTTTGTCCTGCTTCATTTTTTACTCCAAGGTCAAACTTGCCTATTACTCTCTATATCTGTTAACTCTTCCTATTTTTGCATTCCTATCACTTGTGATGAAAATGATATCTCTTTTTGGTGTTAGTTCAAGAAGATCTTATTTATAGGGTTTCATAAGACCAATCAACTGCAGCTTCTTCAGCATCAGTGTTTGGGACATGGACTTGGGTTACTCTGATGTTGAATGGTTTGCCTTGGACATGAACTGAGTTCATTCTCTCATTTTTGAGATTGCAATTAAATACTGCAATTCAGACTCTTGCTGACTGACTGTGAGGGTTGCCCCACTTCTCTAAGAGATTCTTGCCCAAAGTAGTAGATAAAATGGTCACCTGAATTAAATTGACTCCTTCCTGTTCAGTTTGGTTCACTGATTCCTAAGATTTCGATGTTGAAGCTTGCCATCTGTTTGATCATGTCCAATTTATCTTGATTTATGTACCTAATATTCCAGGTTTCTAATATATATATTATATCTTTATATATATATATATATATCTTTATATATATCTAATATATATATTATATCTTTCTTTCTGTAGCTATTGTGTGCTCTTTCCTAGTAGAATATTGGACACTTTCAAATCTGAGAACTCATCTTTTGATGTCATGTCTTTTTGCTTTTGTGTACTGATTCCCTAATAACTCACTTGGTAAAGAATCCGCCTGCAATGCAAGAGACCTCGATTTGATTCAAGAGTCAGGAAGATCCCCTGGAGAAAGGATAGGCTACCCATTCCTGTATTCTTGGGCTTCCCTTGTGGCTCAGCTAGTAAAGAATCCACCTGCAATACAGGAGACCTGGGTTTGATCCCTGGTTTGGGAAAATCCCCTGGAGAAGGGAAAGGCTACCCACTCCAGTATTCTGGCCTGGAGAATTCCATGTACTTTACAGTCCATGAGATTGCAAAGAGTCAGACATGACTGAGCAACTTTCACTTTCACTGTTCATATGGTTCTCATGGCACGAATACTAGAGTGATTTGCCATTCTCATCTCCAGTGGACAAGACTCTATCAGGACTCTCCACTATGACCCATCCATCTTTTTATGGCCCTGCATGGCATGGCTCATAGCTTCACTGAGTTACTCAAGCCCCTTCACCATGACAAGCAGTAAACCATGAAGGGGACTCTTAAGTTTATAGTAAGTAAAGTCAAAATTTGTATTCTGTCCAGTTCTTTTCCCTTCTTTGTGGGAACTCACTTGTGGATTTTGGGTGATATGCATGTTCCCAGAAAGTAAGCTAACGGAGAAATGGTTATCAATATTCTCCACCTTGAGAATATTCTTGTGCTTCCCTGATGATCCCCAACACCCTTGCTGTAAGAAATTGATGCTTGTTCTGAGCTCTGGATCTTTGGCAAAGGCATTTCATTTACTCAGTCCAGCCAGCAACACCTCAGCAGGCCTCATGCTGTTCTGTTATCCACCTAGTCCTCCTCAGTGTAAGAGAATACTAGTAATGTTAACAAAACAAAGAAAGCATTTCCTCCATTGTTCAGCTGAGGCAGGGATTCTTTTTTTTTTTTTTTTTTTTAAATTGAGGAGAAGAGGGCAAGGTACCTATATGAAACAAAGTTCACTTATCCTGTTATTCTCAGGGACTAGCCAGACAACCAGTTATTAGGGAATCAGAGGCTAGATTTAAAGGAGGCTTTTAGTGGGTTCCAAGAATTGAGGTAGGTCAATTGATTATTATTATTAGGTCCATTTCTTTTTAGTCTTCACCAAAGGGTCACATACATCGTGCATTTATGAATCTTGGATATGGATTTTATAATGATAACTTCCCTGACAAAGGAGCTGTCTTTTGCTTAACCATTCATTTCATTAACAAGATGTTGGACAAAATTATAACTCTTGAAAGCTAAGATTATCTTCTTGCAAAGTTTTCTTCTTTCTTTCAAGAAAATAAGTGCCCTTTTCTGTAATGATTTCTGAGGCAATATAGGATATTGAAATCAACAAGAAAGCCAGTACACTAGATATCACAATTCTATGCCCTGTCTTACAAAACTTTTGCAGAAATTCCTGCTAGAAAAACAAAGTAAGCCTTCAGAGAACCCATAGGAAAACTTAAACTTTTGTCCTTATAAAAAATACCTGGAATCACACAAAAAGAAGGCTGGAGGGATTAGATGGTTAAGAATGAAATGGAAAGTAAAATGAAGTGGAAGTTTCCCTAGATATGATATATAAGTAGGTTCTGAAAGTTGCAATTTATTTTCTAATGTTGTCTTAAGGCACTGTAAGAGTTAAAATATAATTATAGGTAGATATTTTCACTGTATTAAGAGTATTTATAATGAAATAATAATAATGTAATGCATTATATACCACTGTTGTTTAGTCACTAAGTCGTGCCTGACTCTTTTGTGACCTCATGAACTGTAACCTGCCAGAATTCTCTATCCATGGGATTTCCCAAGCAAGAATATTGAAGTGGGTTGCCATTTCCATCTCCAGGGGATCATCTTACCTGTGTCTCCTGCATTAGCAGGCACATTCTTTACCACTGAGTCACCAGGGAAGCCCAAATGCATTATGTATGATGCTAATATGTATATGTATGTGTGTGTGTGTGTGTGTTAAAAATAATACCCTATAATGGACCTGAAAGTTAATGTAGACTGAAATAGGTGGGAAATGCCTTCAATATTCAAAGATGTTGAGATGGATATTGAATAGTAGATAAGCTTTGACTAAATCAAAGAAAGAAAGGGAAAAAGCTAATTTTCTAGCAAAATCATTGAATAAAAAACTCACATCTGTTCTCATTACCACTCTGGCATTTTGCTCTTTTAGTTATACTCTAGGTTAGATTTCTTTTCCCATTGCCACTGTTTCATTTCAGAAACTCCTACTATCCATTAGTAAGGGAGAATGAAGAAAGAGTTCTGGCAAAAGCTAGCAAACAAACAAGTAGCCGTTATATCCTTCAGAGTGTAACTCTGACTATGATATGAATAAGTAAGAAAAAATGCAATGCACCTAACTTCATTCTGCACATTTATCCAGTAATAGAGAAGGAGGACTACCCCTCATCATCTGTAACACAGAGTTCAACCACCTCTCTAGGTGCAACGGGTCCAGTCTCAACATCATTTAGATGAAAGGGCTGCTTGAGGACATGGGCTATAGTGTGCATGTGGAAAAGAATGTCATAACAAAGGTAAGAGTCCTTCTCCTGGGCAGTAAATATAAATCTACGACTAACCAGTTTTGTAATTTGAGGTCACTCATTTTCACTTTTCGGGAGCTCGCCTTCTTAAACTGTATAATAAAAAAGTTAGATCTATAACTGTCTATACCTCTTTGAGCAATTTATATGCATGCATATATATATGTGTGTGTACACATATATAGACACATACGATGGTACACATATGTTTATATATTTTAGCTACAATATTTTCATTATTACTGTAGTTATTTTGTTATTATTAAATCCAAAACTGCTCACTTCATTTAAGAATATACACACATACACACCCACATGTTTTGTTCCAGACTGTGGTGATACGGTTACAGCTGAGGGAAAGGTTCATCCAGAAGGCCCTATAGTCATAGAGGACAAAGCCCGCAAGAGAATTATGCTAACACTGAGGCATGTGAGTATGTGAAAGCATAGTTTATTTTCATTTATATCTTTACTTTCATTTATATATTTATATCATTTATATCTTCTACTCTCCAATTTCCTTCACTCCCCTGCTGGTGCATCCGGTTTGCCAAACACAATTCAAAGTTTTTGACAAAAATATCCAATAGGTTTGCTCCATAAAATCATGACGCAGGGAAGGTAAGAGGAGAGAATAAATCTTGGGATTGCAAGTAAAAACAACCAGTCCAGGTGAGGTGGATTAAAAAAAAAAAGCAGAGGAACCAGAGATAAAATTGCCAAAATCTGCTGGATCAAAGAAAAAACAAGAGACTTCCAGAGAAACATCTACTTCTGCTTCATTGACTATGATAAAGCCTTTGACATTGACTGTGCTAAAGTCTTTGACTGTGTAGATCACAACAAACTGTGGAAAATTTTTAAAGAGATGGGAGTACAAGATCACCTCACCCACCTCCTGAGAAATCTGAATGCAGGTCAAGAAGCAACAGTTAGAACCAGACATGGAACAATGGACTTGTTCAAAATTAGGAGAGGGGTACATCAAGGCTATATATTGTCACCCTGCTTTATTAACTTATACGCAAAGTACATTATGTGAAATGCTGGGTTGGATGAATTACAAGTTGGAATCAAGATTGCTGGGAGAAATATCAATAACCTCAGATATGCAGATAACACCACCCTAATGGCGGAAAGCAAAGAGGAACTAAAGAGCTTCTTGATGAGGGTAAAAGAGGAGAGTGAAAAATCTAGCTTGAAACTCAATATTCAAAAAAAGAAGATCATGACATCTGGCCCCCTTACTTCAAGGCAATTAGATGGAGGGAAAATAGAAACTATCAGAAACTTTATTTTCTTGGACTTTTAAATCACTGCAGATGGTGACTGCAGCCTTGAAATTAAAAGACACTTCCTCCTTGGAAGAAAAGCTATGACAAGCCTAGATCACATATTAAAAAGAAGAGACATCACTTTGCTGACAAAGGTCCATAGCATCAAAAACCACAGTTTTTCCAGAAGTCATGTGCAGATGTGACAGTTGGACCATAGAGAAAGCTTCCACCAAATAATTGATGCTTACAAATTTTGGTGCTAGAGAAGACTCTTGAGAACCCTTGGACAGCAAGGAGATCAAGCCAGTCAATCCTAAAGGAAATCAGCCCTGATTATTCATTGGAAGGACATATGCTGAAGTTTCAGTCCTTTGGCCACCTGATGCAGAGTCGACTCATTAGAAAGGACTCTGATAATGGGAAAGATTGAGGGCAGAGAAGAAGGAGGTAACAGAGGATGAGATGGTTGGATGGCATCACTAACTCAATGGACATAAGTTTGAGCAAACTCCAAGAGACAGTGAGGGACAGGGAAGCCTAGCCTGCTGCAATCCTTGGGGTCACAAAGAGTCAGACATGACTTAGTTACTGAAAAACAATGTGTGTGTGTGTGTGTGTGTGTGTGTGTGTGTGTACATAATATATATATATTAATTATAATGTAACATTATTCAGCCTTAAAATGAAAAGGAATTTTGACACATGCTACAACATGGGTAAACCTTGAAGGCATTATGCTAAGTGAAATAATTCAGTCATACAACATCCAATACTGTATGATTCCACTTATGTGAGCTAGCTAAAGCAACCAAATTTGTATCGCCAGAAAGGAGAATTGTAATTGGCAGATGCTGGTGGTAGAAAAGAGAAATGAGGAGCTGTTGTATAGTAAATTTCAGTTTTCTAAGATGAGTTCTATATGTATGTATGGTTGTGATAGTTGCAGAGCAGTATAAGTATATATACTTCATGTCACTGAAGTGGACAAAAAGACTGATTCATATGATAAGTTTTATGTTACTGTATTTTAACCACAATTTGGAAGAAGTCTTAGTACTTGATTTAGGTGGCCAAACGTCCATTTACTCTGTTTTCACTTTCTATTTAAACCTCAGTGAGTTGAAGGTTTTTTTTTTTTTTTTTGCATACATTTAACTATATGTGCTTCTTCATTTGTTTTATATTCTCACTCCCCAAGGAAAGGTGAAGCAGGTGTCTATGGGCACAGTTCACATCATAATTAAAGGTTTATTGACTTGAAAATGTCTTGGGAAGTTGTGATAATCAAAAACTTCTTAGGAAAGGATAATGATAAATACATATACGGGACGGTGTAATCATTACTTCTCAATGTGCACCAGTCTTGCCTAAAGAGATAGTACTGTTTCGTTTCCCATTTCAACTGCATGTCCAAAGGGGACGTGAAGAGATTTCAGGCTTCCTCAGTCTGTGCGGTCGTACAGAGGAATAGTTCCAGAGAGGGCTGCACTCCTCACTAGGCTTGATGAAGTGTTTAGTGAGCAGCTCTGAGGTGGAAACAGAATAGTGGGAGAAAGGAAAGGAGCTCACTTAGTCTTGCACAGCATTTTGGAGATGAAAGGTCAAGACCAGGAGGAATTGGGAATCCTCCTTGTGTTCCACCATTATGTTGCTGGTCTTCTCTGAATGTGAAGCTATGGGTCACCTGAGAATGACAGTGGGCGCAGCTTAACTATAAGCAACTCTTCTTCTCAAAGGAATCAGTCTGCCAGACTCTTTCAGAGTTCAGTGGATTAGGTTGTCAGAGCAGAATGACCTCTGACTTTCAGGACATTAAGAGGAAAATCATGGTAACATGCCTCCTAGGTCATCATTTAGCATTTCTTATAAGGCAGATCTAGTAATGATGAGCTCCTTTTGTTTATCTGAGAAACTTTTTATTTTTCCCTCATTTTTGAAAGACTTTTTTTTCCCCAGAAATGGTATTTTTATCTGACAATTATTTTTCTTTAATCACTTTGAATATGTCATTCTACCACCATCTTGCCTGTAAAGTTTGTGATGAGAAATACACTGATAATTTTATGAGACCTCCCTAGTACATGATGAGTCAATTTTATCCTGATGTTTTCAGTATCCTCTACTTGTCTTTTATTTTTAACCATCTGATTATAATGTGTTTTGTGTGAGTCTCATTGGACATATCCTAGTTAGAATTCATTGAAATATTTGAATCTGCATGTCCATTTCCTTCTTTAGGTAGGGTGATTTTCAGCCACATTTCTCCAAATAAATGATCTGCCCCTTTGCCTCTGTTTTCTGGGACACGTGTATATTGGTCTACTTGGTGATTTTTTTATAAGTAACTTTGGCTTTCTTCATTTTTTATTTTTTTTAACTTTATGCTTCTGTGATTTGAGAATTTCAAATCACTTGTATTGGAGATTGCTGATTCTTTCTTCTCTTTCATCAAGTCTGCCTTGAATCCCTTTAGTGAATTTCTTAATTCAGTTATTCTATTCTTTAGCTTCAGAATTTGTTTCATTTTTTTAAATAGTTTCTATCCATTAATATCCTCATTGTGTTCATGTATCATTTTCCCAATTTTATTTCATTTTTAATTTTTGTTTTATTTTAGCTTACTGAACTTTAAGATAGTTATTTTGAATTCTTCGCCAGGTAATTTTTAGATTTTCTTTTTTCAACAGTCAATTTTGGAAATTTTTGTTGTTGCTGATCTAGAAATTCTGGGGGCTTCACACCTTTTCTGGAGATGTGTTTTATTGGGGGTTATGTGCATAATTTCCCAGTTAGAGAAATTTACTGGATTCCTTTTCAAGAGATCATAATCTCTTCTTCCTTCTGGTATCTGTCTGCACTACTGCAAGTTCTCCAGCGTCGAGATTTCCTATTTTCAGTGGCCCTCAAGCCTCCAAAGTGTGCTGATTCTCTGTCAGTTCTCCAAGTCAAATAAAACCAAAAACAAGCCCTTGGTAGTGCCTGAGTAAAGTCATAATGTTAGATATAGCTGCTACTCTTCTTTTTCACATTTGATAGATAATCCAAGCTGTGAGCTGGAAGTTTTCTTCCGATCACACTGAGGTGTATCTGCTTTGAGTAAGTGCTATCATGGATAAAATGCAACATTTCATTGAAATTTTTACCCATTTCAATGTAGCTATTCTTGAATGTGCACTTACCTGGAGTATTATGACTTCTTAAGCAATGCCTGGAGATTTCTCAAAGTCTTTTGGTATCAATCAATGTGATTGGTAACTTGTGTAAATGACTAGAGTACAAGATACAATATTACCTCACTACTACATTACTAATCAAACACTTTCTTCAATTTCTTATGCTAAGCCAAACTTCTTTGCAGTCAAAATCTTTTTTGAATGTGTATGCTGATTTCAGTCAATAATTCATTCATTCATTTCAAAATATCCATTACATCTAAGAAACTTCAGAGAAGGAAATGGCAACCCACTCCAGTACTCTTGCCTGGAAAATCCCATGGACGGAGGAGCCTGGTGGGCTGCCGTCTATGGGGTCTCAAAGAGTCGGACACAACTGAAGTGACTTAGCAGCAGCAGCAGTTAAGAAGCTTACATATATTTTAGAAGACTTTGAATTATTAGCTCTCTTAAAATTTAGGTTATGAAATTAACTCAGCATCACAATTACTAAGCATCTAATTTTTGACTCCTATTATCTGTCATCAATCAGTCACAGAAATGGTCAGTCTAGCGGAATACACATTATCACTTAGGTCAAGATTTGTTGACCATTCCTAGTCATTCGGGAGTAATGGTATCATATACCACTCCAAATATCCTTTTGCAGTTTCTTATTCTTGATCAAAAAAAGACATATTTGGTGATTGGAAGCTAACAATGCACATCATAAGGCTACTATTGTTTCAGGAAATGGCTTAAAATAGCATTTGCCAAATTGCTCTTCTTCTCTCTTTCTATTTTTGCAGAGAATGGCAGACAGTCTAGCCTTCTTGACTAGAAGAAAATTTACCAGTCCTCCAAGTTTGTTATTTCTTGCTGCATCCCAATAAACTCTAAAACAAATTATCTCTTTGTCTTTTGAGTTCTTTCATGATAAATACAATTGATCATCAATGATAAAATATGTAAGTGGAATTTTCAGGGTAAAGAAAATGATTTTCTAATTTAAGATCAGTTTACTATTAATTTCTTTAATGTGAAAGCTGTACTTTAACTGAATCCAAATTCAGTGGTTTTTTTTAATCTTTTCAAAATATGATTTTAGTTTAAACTTTTGCTGCCTGCCCAGAACCTTGGATTGCTGCTGGTAACTTTTCTTGTATTTATATCTTATAATAGCTCAGAGAGTGTCAAAGGGAAGAAACACTTAGAGCAATGTTTCCAAACTTAAATGCACAAATACATTTAAAGTGGTTACCTGGTGATCTTGTTAAAAGGAAAGTTCAAGTTCAACAAGTCTAGGTAGGACTGAGATTCTGCATTTCTTATGAGCTACAAGTAATTCCAGTACTCTTAGAATAAACAAAAACTTTAACTATCAGGATCTAGTGAATGTTCTAATATTGCAGCATCACTGCCTTCCAGTTATGAGACAGCTGGAACAATTCCTAATTTTAAGGAAAAATGGAAGATCATCATCTAGGCCTACTATTGAGTGAGTGTTAACGTTGCTTTAGTGCAAGGTACATCAAATTTCAAATTTCCTTGTCACCCAGTGTTTTTCATGGGCTCAATGATACTTAACAGACTGATAAGGGTCAAAAAATGTGTTAATTGACTCTTGGAACCTTACCTTTTTACTACTTTTATTTCATTATTAAGTGACTGAACAGTTTGGAGGTGAATGTTAAATACAATATTTTATTGCTGAATGATGAGTTTTTTTGTTTGTTTGGTATTTTTTTAAATCTTTTTCAAAGCCTATTTCACAACATTAATTTTATTTTAAGAAGAAGCAAAAGACGACTTTGACTTTTAGTAGGAAGGTGGGGACAGTGTGTTGTGAATGAACAAATATGTAAATGTTGTTTGTGTATATGTGAAAGAGGTGGGGGGGGTATAATAATGGAGACTGTGAGATTAAGGATGACTACACTGACATTTTCTGGATTTTTTTTTTTTTAGTGACTACTAGCAATAAACGCAATTTTCTCGGTAAGAACATGTACAGGTGAAAAATGTCACTGTAATATCTGGGATTACTTCTTTGCTGGACCCAAATAGTTTCTCTAACAAAGTCTATGGGAGGAAGTTTCTCCTTGCTTTCTACTCTTCAATCTCAAGGGCATACTTTTCTACACAGTTATTATGAGATGAGGTCACCAATTTCCGGGCTTCAGTACATCAAAAAATGGAAAGAGTAGGAGGTCATGCAATACATAGAGGCTTAAAGCTCAACATTCAGAAAACTAATATGATGACATCTGGTCCCATCACTTCATGGAAAATAGATGGGAAAACAGTGGGAACTGTGGTTGACTTTATTGTTCTGGGCTCCAAAATCACTGTAGATGGTGATTGCAGCCATGAAATTAAAAGATGCTTACTCCTTGGGAGAAAAGTTATGACCAACCTAGACAGTATATTAAAAAGCAGAGACATCATTTTGCCAACAAAGGTCCATCTAGTCAAGGCTATGGTTTTTCCAGTAGTCATGTATGGATGTGAGAGATGGACTATAAAGAAAGCTGAGAGCCAAAGAACAGATGCTTTTGAACTATGGTGTTGGAGAAGACTCTTGAGAGTCCCTTGGACTGCAAAGAGATCCAACCAGTCCATCCTAAGGAGATCAGTCCTGAGTTTTCATTGGAAGAATTGATGCTGAAGCTGAAACTTCAACACTTTGGCCACCTGATGTAAAGAACTGACTCCTTTGGAAAAGACCCTGATGCTGGGAAAGATTGAAGTGGGAGGAGAAGGGGATGAGAAAGGATGAGATGGCTGGATGGTATCACCGACTCAATGGACATGAGTTTGGCTAGGCTCTGGGAACTGGCGATGGACAGGGACACCTGGTGTGCTGCAGTTCATGGGGTCACAAAGAGTCATACATGACTGAAACACTGAACTGAACTGAAGTGAAGCAATTTAGACACCTGAAATATGCCTAGTTTTTACAGAATGCTTTGCATATTATTTTATGTATTCCGCCCTGTGTTATCTCCAGTTTCACTATCAATGGAAAATAATTCCTACCACATACAATTCCTACCACAGAAAATGCATTCCTACCACAGATAATTTACCTGTCATTTAATGATCTCTTCAGAGTAATGAAATAGTAACAGAGGAATATGTAGGCATCCTTCAGACAAAAACAAAATGAAACTCAAAAAACAGAAAGCTTGTTATTCAACTAAACAGACAAGACAAATACTTGAGGGATTATTTAGTGACTAGCTTTGCTTTAAGTTAGTTAATGAATATCATGGAGAGCAGTGGAGAATAGGTCTGATAAGAAACATCAGGAACATAGTTTTGGGCTTCAAAATTTAAAGAGTTGATGTGCAGACTATTAAAAACAAATGAACCTCATAATATATTAGATTAAATTTAGGGAGCTAAAATAATGTGGGTATATAATACAAATCCAACTTATAGAGTATGTGATTATATGTGTAACTAACCTTAGTTACAGATTTTTGTCTGTAAGGAGAGATGATACTATCAGTCTCAGTGTAGTAAGGATTACATAAGATGAAACATGTAGAAAATTAAGCATAGTGCTTTCCACACAGAAAGTGCTCAATTAATATGGTAAGAAAGCAGCAAGGATGATGACAGTGATGACAAAGGTATTTTCTCAATTTGGACGCCCCTGGAAGCAGAGTTGGAAAAGGAGTTGAAAGTAAAAAAATCACCTGAAAATTTTGCATTAATGAATTAATTACTATTCTGAACAACTGGATTTCATTCTTCAGTTGATCAGTTGATCTGCCTTCTGAGAAGATGGAAAAAATGGGGATATTTATCAACCGACTACTGTCCTCCATCTGTTGAAGTTTTTTGGGAGCAGGCCTTTATATACCAAATACCTGAATGTGCATGCTCACAGCTGAGCAGCCCTCAGTACTTTGGTGAATATCTCCAGATAGCACAGCAAACAAAACAAAACAGAACAAAACTGATGCACAGTGGCTTGATGTGGGACACTAGCCACATGCAAGAAACTCTCCATCATAATAGCATTTAAACCAGGTCAGTCAAAGAGCTATGGCATGTGATGATAATTATTTCCTCAAACTCATAGTGCAAATTAGTATTGCATTTTTTTCTTATGAAACTTATGTAATACTGTTTATGTCTTAAATATATTTTTTTTTCTGTTTTAGTCAATATAATCTCCATGTCTCTCCATACTGCCCTCATTTACCCTTGAAACAGATGTAGTTTTCCACTACTGCATTTCTGTTGTGGAAACCTTTCCCTTATGACACTTCTCATTTTCCACTAGCATTATGGTTACTTGTAAAATTATGTAAAGGTAGTAATCACACTACTGGGTGTGCACTATTCAATAGGTGATACTCATTTTCAACATTAAATTTAACAACTTCTCCAAGGCAGAGTTTACATGTAGGGGAATTTAGACTTGAGTTGAATAATTATCACACCAATCACTACATCAATGTGAAGTGTTAATATTATTAAGAACAGCTGAGTCTAAACTCTGGTCTTTAATCACCACATTAGAGGCCACAAAGGGAACAAGGACATGGACTTGGCAAGAAGCACAAACTAAGGTAATCAGGTTAGGTGGGAACAGGAAAATGGGAGAACATATAAATGTAACAGTATGGACTTTGTTCTAGGTAATTATTGTCATGTGTAAATTCAGGCAAGGGAGGACTACATTCCACAGTTTTATTTGAAATCTTTAAAGTTTTCAAATGTTTGACTCTCTGCAACCCCATGGACTATACAGTCCATGGAATTCTCCAAGCCAGAATACTGGAATGGATAGCCTTTCCCTTCTCCAGGGGATCTTCCTAATTCAAGGATCGAACCAAGGTTTCCCACATTGCAGGCAGTTTTGTTGCCTTCTGAGCCACAAGGGAAGCCCTTTTAAGTCTTAACTTCTGATAAATAACCAATACCAAAAGAAATTATATCTGTGAAAGTCAGCAAAACTCAAAACCTGTGCTCATGATGGAGTCTATGAGAGCCACCGTTTTTTAACATCTGTTGTAACTCATGCAGTCTCTGCTCTCCCACCATCCTTGTGCCTGAAATCATCTGCCCTCATGTGACAAAGTAGTTTACCTCTCTGAGATTGTTTTCCCATTTGCAAAATGGAATCAACAATGCCTATATTAATTTCCTATGGTTGCTCTAAAGAAGTATCATAAACAAGGCTCAAAACTGAGATTTAGTCTCTTACAATTTTGGATCCTGTCTGAAGCCAAAGCATCAGAAGAGCCATGCTCTCCCTGACAGCTTCTGTTTATTTCTGACAATCCTTGGTGTTCCTTGGTTTACAGGTGCATGACGCTGATCTTTGCCTTCAGTATGTTATTGCTGCCTCCTCCCTGTATATCTATATTTTTACAAGTTCTGTCTCTGTTTCTGAGTCTCCTTTCTTTTTTAAAGTCACTGGTCATATTGAATTAAATGTCCAACTTAATCCAATATGATTTCATTTTAACTACATACGTTTGCAGTTGCATACACTTTTTCCAAATGAGAGCACATTCTGACCTGTGAGTTAGAACGTCAATATGTATTTCTGTGATATACAATTCAACCCATAAAAACGCTTAGTTCGCAGGGTTGTCATAAGGTCATAAATAGTTATTCTTTGAATTTATCCAGTCTGAGGCATGTCACATTTCCTCATCCAGTGGATTCATTTGTCCTTCATTCTGAAAAAAATAAATATTTTTAAATTTCTTCTTTCTTTCATTCACTCAATTATGACTTTCTAGGATTTTAATATATATATTATTATATTCTATAATATATTATATATTATATTCTAATATATATATTAGAATTTCTCATTCAATCCTTCTTATCTCTGAATCCCTTTTTAAAATTTTCCAGCTCCTCATCTCTTTTTATTGTATTCTAAATAAACTGTGTGTCTCCAGATCATTTATATTCTCACAAATTTTGTATGTCTTTCGTTTAAACTATCCATTATTAATTGTAACTGATACATGTCTCTTATATATGTTTCATTTTAAAGAAATTGTTCTGATTTGCTGTTGTTCAGTCACCAATTCGTGTTCAACTCTTCATGACCCCATGGGCTGTAGCACGCCAGGCCTCCCTGTCTCCCACCATCTCCCAGAGTTTGCACAAGTTCATGTCCATGATCTTTGATGCTTTCAAACTGTGGTGCTGGAGAAGACGCTTGAGAGTCCCTTGGACTTCTAGGAGATAGAATCAGTCAATCTAAATGGAAATCAACACTGAAGACTCATTGGAAGGACTGATGCTGAAGCTGAAGCTCCAATACTTTGGCCACCTGATGCGAACAGCCAACTCATTGGAGAAGACTCTCATGCTGGGAAAGATTAAAGGCAGAAGGAGAAGAGGGCAACAGAGCATGAAGTTGTATGGCATCACCAGTTCTGATTATTCCTTATTACAAAATAATAATATATTTGATTGTCTTATGCACTTCCATTCTGTACTCTGTATATACTAGTCCGGCATCTTCATAGCCTTATGGACATACATTTGTAGTTTCTTGTGTCTGCTGATATAGTCCCACAGTGACTTGCATTTTAGTGAGTTTATAAACTTCACCTGTCAGTATATTTCCTATTTTGAATAGAAAATTTGATGGCCAAACTTGGAAAAGAATTCCTTCTACTTTGGCTGTCATATGATAAAATCATTTTAAGGCCTCATATACATTTCTCCTCAAGGATTTGGCCCCAGGGTGATTCCAGGGTCAATCTTCTCACCTTGTAGAGGTTCTACAAGTCAGTATTTTCATATGCTGTTAAAATAGAAGTCTGATACAAGAAGACCACACTCCTGTTTGCAGCCAGGCAAGCACTTTGGTGCTCCACTCCATTTCACGTTTATAGCTTCTTTTAACAGCCAAACCTAACTCCCAGGTTTTCCCATCCTATATCATGGCATGAATAACCTGGCTACTCAATGCCCATCTTCTGATTCATATACGGTCAACAATGTCTCAAAAAACAGATACCACTAAATTCTCAATGTTGTGAAGTGCGGGGGTCTCAGAGAGTTTCTATTTATTTCTGATAGTAGATTAGGACATTGAGCAGTGCTATTCAATAGAGAATATATATCAAAATCATGTAGGATTATTTTTATATATTCATAACCCTGAACCTCACTCTTAGAGATTTTGATTCAATAATATGAATTAAAATTGAATATAACTGTTTTCAAGAGTTTTCACTAGTAGAACCAATGTAGATTAAGTACCCATTTATTTCTCCTTAAATACTCAATATAGAATAGCTACTTTAAAGGTGTGATTATGTGACTCTCTTACTCAACAAGTTACATTGGCTCCCTATCGCCTATCATATCAGTTTAAATTCCCCACTGAGGCTGATTGTTATAAATCATCATATCTAGATTCAGTCTATTTCTCAAAACATACTTCCTACTTATCAAAAAAAACACCCTTTGATTCATATAAATTTTTTAAAAAAAATTCCCTCCTTCCTTGATTTTAGAATTGGAATTTTATTTATCTTATTCTCCTCATTGAGTTGGGCTTCCCTAGTGGTGCAGATGGTAAAGAATCTGCCTGCAAAGCAGGAGACCCTGGTTTGATCCCTGAGTGGGGAAGATGCCTTGGAGAAAAGAATGGATACCAGCTTCAGTATTCTTGGTTGGAAAATTCCATGGACGGAAAGGACTCGTAGTCTATGGTTCATGGGGTTGCAGAGTCAGACATGACTGAATGACTAGCCTTCCATTCCTCCACTGGATTGCCTTGTTCTCACATTTCTATTCTCTATAGTTTTTCTAAAAATACCATGGACTTCAGAGTTAAGAAATCAAATTTACTTTTTACTCATGGACTCTGCTATTGACAGAGATGTATCTACTCAGAACCTCAGCTTCTGATCTTTAAAACTGTCAATTATTTTTCAGTATTGTTAAGAATTTAAAAGGACCTATCTTGCTACCTGGAACACAGAAATGTCTTAATAAATAAGCTATTTATTCTCTCTCCTCCATTACCAATCAGAAAACTCTCCCTCCTGCCAGCCTATGCACTCTGCCCTGAATGTTCTAGGCCATATTTAATTGACTTTTTTTTTTATACAGCCTAGCATTTTAACTTATGCCCTCATTTATTATCACTTATCAGATCTTGTATGTAATCTCCCCAAATTATCTTCAATTCCATAAGAATAAGTTCATAGTTCTATCCTCTGCTTTTATAGTCCATATTTCCCAAAGACTCCAGGTTAGAGCAAAATACATTACATAGAGCAAGTACTGAATGGGAAGGAAAGCTGGCTCCTCACTCAAGTTCTGCAATTTATTGCCAAGTCTCTGAATCAACTGTTTGTATGATTTTCTTGTTTATAAACTAAAATCAATACTTATTTAACCTAACTTATACAGTTGCTATGACAGGCTATAAAATAAGTCATGTGAATAATTTAGTAAATTTTGACATTACTTTGCTTTTGATATATAGCTCATGTAGATGGGAGGCATCAAGGCATAGTTTTTACACATATTATGCCATCATACAAAATACTAATAATTATGAACGTCTCCACATATATGAGAAAACAGAAGATAGAAAGCATTACATAAATATTCAAGATTGACAGCTAATAAATGGAAGTTGATCCCAAGGCTATTGAATCTCAATAAACTGTATAGAAGGGAAAGTTTTAGGCAAAGAATAAATAAAATAACATGTTATGTTGATTAGTAGTCTAAACTGTATTAATCACAAGGTCCTAAAATATATAAAGAATCAGAGAAAGATAAACTGAGAGGATAAATGGATTTCTAAGGGATAAAAATGGCACAACCAGAATACCAGCACAGGGATCTTCTGTCTTCTGTTTAGCTAGTTTTATTCAAATGAGGTTGTTGCACAAATATGCTATCACAGGAGAATTTTTAAATCAATATGCTTCCTTTAAAACACTACTTACAACGGAACTGATATGAATTTATTTTAAAATGATTTTATATATTTAAAATTCTATGCATTGCTATTATCTAGGTACATATCCTAGTTTCTAAATTGATCATCTCTAGAATTATTGCCATGAATTATTTCCTTTCTGTCTGATAGATCCTAATTCAACTATAGATAATTCCATTTCAGTCAGCATAGGAACCTCTTTGTTTTATCAGTTTTTTTTTTCCTACTTTTGTGGAGCTTGATAGAATATGTCCAGAAAAACAAGAAAATAAACTTTTTTCTAGTCTATCATTACAACAATTGATTTTAATTTTTAAAATTCAATTTTTGTAGTATAATTTATATAAAAATAAAGTATATATCTTTTAAGGATACAATGTGATTATTAATGACAAATGTATATTATAGTATACAACACCATTCCAATTAAGATGCAAAACATTTTTATCCATCAGCCTATAAAGTCGACTTATGCCCTTTGCACTCAATTTCCATCCGCCTCCCCCTCAGGCAATTAGTGATTTGATTTCTATTACAGCAAATTAGTTTTCTCTATTCTAGATCTTTATATGATTAAAATCATAGGTATGAATTATATTATATATGGGTTATTTTGGTTATAAAAATGTTATTCATAGTTCTGCATGTATCAGTAATTTATTACTTTTTTATTGTTGAGTAGTATGTCAGTATTTGCATAAAATACAATTTGTTTGCTCAGACATGTTCCTATAATGGACATTTGAGGTGTTTCCAGTTTTTTGAATATTCCTTTTTGAGGCAACAGTGGATCCATGTTATGTGGCTCTCTACTTAGCTTTGGGGGTCAATGGAATCATCAAATTGATTACGTCGTTAGAGTTCTACTTTCTCAAGCTTATTGCCCAGCCATCCTTCTGTGGCTTGGATGCCAAATCAGCACGCTTCAGCTTAGTGATGTGTGTCCCTGACTGGTGGAGAAACCTTCATGTTAAATCCTTAAGGTAATTGAGAAATAACTAAACAAATAAATACAAATGTGGGCTAGAATAAACGTGCATGCAATTTCTGCTTCCTACTTTGCAACACATCTCCCTGTGCCAAGGAGTGCAAGATCGTGCTGCAACTACATTGAATAAGCAAGCAAAGTAGAAAAGATAAAGATTACCCTGAGGAAACCCTGTATTAAAATCTGCATAGTGAATTTTATCCTAATAAAATAAATTTGATACAGTCTAGACTCCAGGAAGCAAAACTGGTGCCCACATATTAAAAAGCAAGTTTGTTTTTAATTGTACAGAGCTTTAAAACATTAGTTATAAAGCTATCAATGTTTATTTCAGATATTATATGCATGTGCACACGCACACACAAACACACTGAACGTTTTGGTAAGTCTGGGTTTTTATTCTATTAAGATAATAAGGCAATAATTCCGAAAGTATTTTATTTAATTTTTTTAATCTAATTTTTTATATTGGAGTATAGTTAATTCAAATGTTGCACTAGTTTCAGGTGGTTTAGTTATACAGATACATATATCTGGGATTGCCTGGTAGGTCAAAATGTAAATAATCTGCTGAATCTGCCGGCAATGCCGAAGACCTGGGTCCAGTCTCTGGGCTGGGAAGAATCCCTGGAGAAGGGGATGGCAACCCACTCGATTATTCTTGTCTGGATAATTCCATAGACAGAAGAGCCTGGGAAGCTACAGTCCATGGAGTAGCAAAGAGTCAGACACGACTGAGCAGCTTTCACACACACATGCACACACACATACATATTATAGCAGACTCCTGATTTATCCTTGCACCTCATATTTCCCCTTTGATAAACAATAAGTTTGCTTTACAAGCCTGTTTCTGTTTTGGAAATAAGTTTATTTGTATCAGTTTTAGATTCCACATATCAGTTCTAGATTCCATGTATCAGTTCAGTTCAGTTTAGTTGCTCAGTCATGTCTGACTCTTTGTGACACCATGGACTGCAGCACGTCAGTCTTCCCTGTCCATCACCAACTCAAGGGGCTTACTCAAACTTATATCCATCCAGTTGGTGATGTCATCCAACCATCTCATCCTCTGTCATCCCCTTCTCCTCCTGCCTTCAATCTTTCCCAGCATCAGGATCTTTTCCAAGCAGTCAGTTCTTTACATCAGATGGCCAAAGTATTGGAGTTTCAGCTTCAGCATCAAGTCTTACAATGTATATTCAGAACTGACTTCCTTTAGGATGGACAGATTGGACTTCCTTGCAGTCCAAGGTCTCAAGAGTCTTCTCCAACACAACAGTTCAAAAGCATCAGTTCTTCAGCACTCAGCTTTCTTTATAGTCCATCTCTCACATCCATACATGACTACTGGAAAAATCATAGCTTTGACTAGACAGTTTTTGCTGGCAAACAAAACTCTCTACTTTTTAGTATTCTGTCTAGGTTGGTCATAGGTTTTCTTCCAAGGAGTAAGCCTCTTTTAGTT
This sequence comes from Antilocapra americana, assembly GCA_007570785.1. Taxonomy (NCBI): domain Eukaryota; kingdom Metazoa; phylum Chordata; class Mammalia; order Artiodactyla; family Antilocapridae; genus Antilocapra; species Antilocapra americana. Next base: position 45,840,111 of record ML663009.1, on the reverse strand, counting down.
TCATGGTTGCAGTCACCATCTTCAGTGATTTGGGAGCCCAAAAATATAGTCTCTCACTGTTTCCATTGTTTCTCATCTATTCACCACGAAGTGATGAGACCGGATGCCATGATCTTAGTTTTGTGAATATTGAGTTTTAAGCCAGCTTTTTCACTCTCCTTCACTTTCATCAAAAGGCTCTTTAGTTCTTCTTCACTTTCTACCATAAGGGTGATATCATCTGTGTATGTGAGGTTATTGATATTTCTCCCGGCAATGTTGATTCCAGCTTGTGCTTCCTCCAGCCCAGAATTTCTCATGATGTACTCTGCATATAACTTAAATTAGCAGAATGACAATATACAGCTTTAACGTATTCCTTTCCTGATTTGGAACCAGTATGTTGTTCCATATGCAGTTAACTGTTGCTTCCTGACCTACATACAGATTTCTCAGGAGGCAGATAAGGTAGTTTGGTATTCCCATCTGTTTAAGAATTTTCCACAGTTCTTTGTGATCCATACAGTAAAAGCCATTGGCATAGTCAATTAAGCAGAAATAGATGTTTTTCTGGAACTCTCTTGCTTTATCTATGATCCAACGAGTGTTGGCAGTTTGATGTCTGGTTCCTGTGCCTTTTCTAAATCCTTCTTGAACATCTGGAAGGCCATGATTCACCAACTATTAAAGGCTGGCTTGGAGAATTTTGAGCATTACTTTGCTTGTGAGTGAGATGAGTGCAATTGTGCAGTAGTTTGAACATCCTTTGTCATTGCCTTTCTTTGGGATTGGACTGAAAGCTGACTTTTTCCAGTCGTGCAGCATCTGTTGAATTTTGCAAATTTGCTGGCATATTTAGCGCAGCACTTTAATGCATCATCTTTTAGGATTTGAAATAACTCAACTGGAATTCCATCACCTCCACTAGCTTTGTTTGCAGTGATGCTTCCTAAGGCCCATTAAGGATTCCACATATAAGTAATATCATATGATATTTGTATTTATTTAGTATGATAACCTCTAGGTCCATCCATGTTGCTGCAAATGTCATTATATCATTCCTTTTATGGTTGACTAATATTCCATCACTTTTGTACCACATCTTTATCCGTTTCTTGTTTAGGTTGTTTGCATGTCATTATATGCATCACATCTTCTTTATCCATCCTTTTTTTTTTTATGATGTTTACATATCTTAGCTATTGTGAATAGTTCTGCAATAAACATTGGAGTGCAAGTAACTTTTTAAATTATGTTTTTCTCTGGATATATGCCCGGGACTGTATGCCAAATCATATGGTAGTTCTAGTTTAAGTATTTTAAAGAATCCCCATACTGTTCTCCATAGTGATTGTACCTCTTGACGTTCCCTGAAAGTATTTTCAGTAAGCAAAGTGATAAACATGAAGGCCTAATATCTGTGCATTGTTACTAGCCCTTTTCTCATCAAATATATGTAAAATAAAATGCTCACATTGAGTTTATTTCTGGAATAATTATTTGTACATGTGTTTACAAAAGCAATGACTTCTTATGCCTTTCCAGACTCCCCAGTTTTCAATATTAATGAGTCTTCCAAAATTCATAACCCACTTCCCTAATTAATTTCTCCTCTTTAGTACTTATAGCATCTAACATTCTGAACATCCTAGTTACATATGTTGAGTTTCACATTTGTCTTTTCATATTCAATGTGAGGGCATAGGGGCAAGGGACCATGTCTGTCTCAACTTTGGAAGCTAGAACAGTTCTGATATGAAGGTCATCCATATATATCTTCTAGATGAATGAATAAATCAGATGTACAAAAGACAAAATTAAAAGGAAAACCTGCAGATTATTAAACTTGGCTATTTTTCTAGTGTGAAATACTTACATTAAAAATAATAACACCATACATTGACATGAAACCGCCATGGGTTTATATTTGCTCCCCCTCCAGAACCCCCCTCCCTCCTCCCTCCCGATTCCCTCCCCCTGGGTCATCTTGGTGCACCAGCCCCGAGCATCAGCCCTGGGCTGGCGATTGATTTCACATATGATAATTAACATGTTTCAATGCCATTCTCCCATAACATCCCACCCTTGCCCTCTTCCACAGAGTCCATGAGTCTGTTCTATACATCTGGATGAGGGTAAGGGTGGGATGATATGGGAGAAGGGCATCGAAACAAGCTAGTTATCATATGTCTAATCAATCGCCAGCCCAGGATTGATGCTCGGGGCTGGTGCAGCGAGATTTCCCGGGGGGGGGGAGGGAGGAGGGAGGGGGGTTCTGGAGGGGGAGCATATGTAAACCCATGGTGATATCATGACATTATATGGCGAAAACAATTAAAAAAAAATTTAAAAATAAATAAATAAATAAAAATAATAACACTACTTATTGCCTGCTTATCATGTGTCAGGAAATTTCCTATGAAGTTTCTACATTTTCATTCACTTAATGTTCAAATCTGTGTAGGTATTCACTATTAATTAAAGTATTTTACAAATAAAGGAAATAAAGCATGAAAAAGTTCAATACCTTGCCCAAGAACAGAGAGTTAAAATGCTAAGTCTGAGATTCTGAGTGCAGAGCCTGTGCTTTTATCTCTACAGTGTTCCTCAAGACAGAGGCTCTTAAAAAGGAAGAGTGTTACATTTGATTATGGTGAAAAATATTTCCTTCCTAAAAGCAGAACATGTAGGAAAGTCTTTCATTAGAACTTTTAGGAAGCTCCCTTCCTAAAAGCTCATAGGGACACATAGCTCTCAGGACATAATCCAGAGCCATGGAGTGGGGGGAATGGGTCACAGTAGTTCAACTTCTCCAAGGACTATATAATGGATTTCTGTGCAAAAATCCCATGTTCAAAGCCTAATGCCCAAGCTGATGGCATTAGGAGGCAGGATCTTTAGATGAATTGATCTTTAAGGCAGAATTGATCTTAATGAATTGGTCATTAAGGCAGAACCTTCATGGCAAGATCAGTGCCCTTCTATCAGAGATCAGAGAGAGACACTTTGTCCTTTCTGGCATGTGAGGACATGGTGAGAAGTTGGCAGTCTGCAACTCAAATAAAGAACTTCACCATGATCCAACCATGTTGGCACCCTGATATCTTACTTCTAGCCTCTGGAAGTGGGAGAAATACAGTTCTCGTGTTTATATAATATCCAGTCTGTGACTTTTTGTTACTGCAGCCTGAATGAATGAAGATACCAAAGGATGAGTTAGTTTTGCAGATTTCACTTAATTATTGTATGAGTTTAATTGTATACATATTTCTTCATTATATTCTTATTCTGTAAGCCCCATTTCCTGCCTACTCTGCCCTGATTCAAATTGTGGTGAAGGAAATTTCCCAGGGATACATATACTCCTTGATGTGATCTAAGTTTTAGTTATCTGATAATGTATTTAGAACAAAAATAAATGCATATACATACATGTGCCCTGGGTATTTCACAATGTGTGCACACCCCGTTGAAAAGGAAGGTGGAACAAGCTTTCAGTTTCATAACATACACCAAGCCTAAGAGGGAGAAGCCATGGCCGGTGAGTTTTGTTTATTTTTTTTTAATTGAAAATAGTTTCTTGAAAGAATAGTTTTGGAAGGGGCTGGTTTTTACAGAAGCCAGAATTAAGTTCTGTGAATGTGCAAAGAGGGAGTGTTTGTGCAAAGAGAAGGAAAGGGGTGCAGAACGGCAAGGGACAGAAAGGAACCAAGCTTCACTGGCTGCTCTCTGGCTGTCATTTTGCAATCTTAACTGAATTCTGACAGAGGGTGCAGAATTAGCACAGAATGGGTTCCAGCAGCTCTTCTCCTGAAAGAAAATGGAAAAATCACTGTTTCATTATTTTATTATGCACAGTTGAATCAACTGAGGCAGTTAGCATAGGGTTTTGGGGTACTATCTTGGAGGTAGTAAATTTGTCTTCAGGCCACTCCATCAGCACATGAATAATACTGAGAGAAGAATGAGGTGTGAGTGTCCTCAGGATTACCACACTGTGTGGGAAGGCACGTTTTATTGATTAAATCTGAAGCAGGCTATTCTGAGTGGCTGAGATGAAAGGGAAGCGAGGCTGTTTTTATGACTTGAGGCATTCTTTTGTTTCCAACAGACCAGGTTCTGAAAGAGAAGAGGAAGCTGTTTGTTCATTCGGTGAGCAAGGGTACAATAAATGGTTTGCTGGATGAGCTATTAGAAAAAAGAGTGCTGAACCAGGATGAGATGGAAAAAGTAAGAGATGAAAATGCTACAGTTATGGATAAAGCCAGAGTTTTGATAGACATTGTTATTTGTAAAGGACCTCAGGCATGCCAAATCTTCATCAGCCATATTTGTGAAGAAGACTCCCATCTGGCAGGAGTACTGGGACTCATCTCAGGTAAGGGTCCGTGGCTCAGACTGCAGTTCATGTGAGCCCTGTGTCGTTAGGCCTAAGATCTGACTTCTTCATAGGTCATGTTAGCTTGCAGACCACTTCCTTACCTCTGGCTTCAGGGCCCTATTTCTATTTCGGTGATCATATTGCATTCCCCCTGTCTCTCTTCTTTGTTTCTGTTTTTCAACCTTAGTGTCTCTGTTTTGATTAAAGCTTATTTCCTGTCCTGAGTATGTTGTAGCTCATTTGCTGAAGTTCATGAGAACAATCTTGAAAAGTTTCATACTGTATCCTCCAGTCATCCTTGCAAGGTACTTTATTGATTTATCTAGTAAATTAGTTATAGTCTAAAGGTCCCTAGAAACCTGTGTGTAGTCATTTGACACAAAGGTTTAAAGTCTGTAATCAAATACTTTGTATAATGTCTCTTCAAAATTTTGCTCTCCAGGAGGAATAAAATATATTTCTGGGAGAATGGAACACTCAGAGAATAAATTAATTGCTTACAGAAAAAGAGATTGTCAGTGGACTCCTGCTTTTAGTTGCCTCCTTGCATCTTCCTTCGGGTAGGATTGCTCACTATACTATGCACAATTCTTGGGGCCCAACCACCTCTCTTCTTGTCTCCTGAAGACTCAGTTCAGGCTCAGCCATCTGAGCTGCCCCTGCTATGACTCCCTAGCTTCTCCACACACAAAAAAGACTGCAGCTCTGATGGGCTTCCAGTTACTGGCTCCTTTTGTGCTTCTAAGATTTCCTGGAGAAGAGAAAATGTACCCACCGTATAGTCCATGGAGTCACAGAGTCAGACATTACTGAGCTACTTCTACTTTTGTGTTTCTAAAATCATTCAAGGCAAGTAGATGTTATTTGAAAACAAGAAGTGATTTGTCTCTCAGGAACTGAGAGGAGACTGTGGCCCTCTCAGTGACAGCAAATGATTAACTCCCACTTCCAATAATTAAAAACAATCAATAAAAATAAGGGTCTAGAATATCTATATAAAAGTCAAAATTTCTTCTTCCTTTTCATACTTCTTTAAACTCACAATCCTTGAACTTTAGAAGCATCTGTGCAACTCATTGTGATAACTCTAATTCCTTGAGTCAGTTTCTCTAGTTGTTGGATGATACCTCCTCAGTCAAAGTTGTAATGGCTTTCCTTCCTCCTCATCTATTTGCCAGTTGCTTTAGGACCCAAGTGTATTATAATTGGATATAATATTTAAATTTACTCTAAGAGGACAGACCTAAAAGCATTTCTTGACATATAAACTACTGCTATAATAAGGCCTCATCCAGGAAATGTTCTTGAATTTATTGATGGTTAATTTAATCCAGCAGTCTAGATGGGAATGATGGGACAAATTATAGCCTACGCCTTGGATTTGAAGCATTGTGGGATGTCCTAAGGCTCTCCTCCATTCACAGCAGAGACATGGCCCATATTTTGTCTATGGAATTCTTGTCTTCAATAGGTACTATGATTTGGAGTAGTATTGGTTCATGCTGATTCTTAAATTTCTAGAATATGTTTTTCAGGTGGGTGTTGCTACATTGAGACATTTATAAAACCTTAAATGAAGTTAGTTTCAATTCTCGTGCTTGAAATTGACAATCATACTGTCTAGCAACCTCAGAGAATATATTAATAGATTTGATTGAGTAAGACAAGTGCAGATTACAGGTTGTGGTCAGGGCTCCAGTCATATGCATAATTGTATAAAATCCTTTGTGGGCTAGCAGAGAAGGCAATGACACCCCACTCCAGTACTCTTGCCTGGAAAATCCCATGGATGGAGGAGCCTGGTAGGCTACAGTCCATGGGGTCGCTAAGAGTCAGACAAGACTGAACGACTTTGCTTTCGCTTTTCACTTTCCTGCATTGGAGAAGGAAATGGCAACCCGCTCCAGTGTTCTTGCCTGAAGAATCCCAGGGACAGGGGAGCCTGGTGGGCTGCCGTCTATGAGGTTGCACAGAGTCGGACATGACTGAAGCGACTTAGCAGCAGCAGCAGCTTTGTGGGCTAGAGAGTAGCTTAGTGATTAAGAGGCCAGTATTGATAGTCAAGACATTTTTGTATGCAAATCCTGGCTCTACCACCTTCTTGTTATATGACTTCGGAAATTTATGTAATGCTGATTGGGGATAAGCTTCAATTTCATTCTCATTTTGTTGTGATATATCTTAGCACCGCTAAATGTCCAAGCACAGATGCCTTTTAGCACTAGTTTTCTCCAAAGTCCAGGTCAACTCTGAATTAGACAATATCACTTTGAATGCACATTTGTTAGGCAGTACTGATCACCTTGGGAGCCACCTTAAAATATATGTGAGTCTATAGCTGATGCTGTTTCAATTTCATTTTCATCATAGAAAGTATAAATCATAAATCACTTCCAGACACTTCTGTGTCTTTTTTCCAGACACTACTTAAGTTAACAAGTCCAGTCATTCATGTGTAGAAGCTTTTGTTTCTCAGTGATGAGTATGGCTCCAGGTGAGTCACATCTTGCACATGATTAAAACCTGCAGAAGGTATCTTTAGTAGGGAGTGTCTAACACACCAGGGGAAGAATCTTTAGAGATTGTGACTATTTTGTGACTATCTTTCCTCAGGTTCACAGTCTGGAAATTATCTTAGACAAGAATCCCAAGCAGTGGTCCCTCCTTTTCCAGGTAATAGTAATCTCAAGACAATAGCATTCTTTGAATGTCACCTTCCTTGACATTAACTACAGATTAATGGAGTGAATTCAGGGTGCCAGGACTAGGGGTTTATTTACAGACTTATTCTATACATTTTTCTCTTCTTAATCCATTCTGCTTTAGCAGGAGTTGTTCCTGCAGCTTCACTATCATGTTTATACTAACAATTCTGAATCTGTATCTTAAATCCTGAATAACCACTTTAGTGCCACACTTCACTATTTAAACATCTACTGAACATATACATTCATCTCCTACAGACATTTTCGATCATGTAAAATGAGATAGCTTATCATGCCTCTGCCACCTTGGTTCCCCTCCACTTTCCACAATCTTGATTAATGGCACCACTATCACCCAGTTATTCAAACCAGAAACCTGGAATTATCTTAGACCATTTCTTCTCCCTCACTTCCAACATTTAAGTAGCACCCAGATTTTATTTTCCTCTCACAAATTCAGATAGGTTTCTGCATTTCTACTACTATTAGAGCCCCTATTCCAAGAGTGTTCCATAATTCTCCAGCCATAACTTTCAGTATATTTTTCTTGTAATTTAAAAAATAATTGCATTTCCCCTCATAGCACTTTAAGCTTTATAAGGAAATTGAGCATACATGTTTGCTTATAGATCACCTCTAATAGAATTTGACCTGTAAACCTGTAATATATATGCAACAAATATTTGTTAAGACTATTTCACTGAATAATTTGGGCAGAATCACTACTATTTACTATGTCTTTAGAAAATATTAGCACATGCCGATTGTGCTACAGACCCTGTTCTATGGACTATTTAGAAAATAATGAATAAAACAAGCAAGAATTCTTCTTTTCTTAAAACTACTTGAATATATGAGTAGTGAATGAATAGGCATTTAAGAAACTCCACCATTGAAATAAAGCCAGCCAAAAATTTGGGGACAGAAAGGACACTACACATATCTGTGTCAGATGACATGGTATGGAATATTGTAACAGAGACAAATGTTTATATTGGCTAGATATGATAGAAACTTCTGTTCCAGTTCAAGGAATTTCTAAAATGGGCATTTTTCCTTCAGATTCAGCTTTCCTTCAGGTGGTAACTCAGATATCTAGGTCTCTTTCATGCTATGGCTCTGGTATCTGCAGCATACAATGGCAAAATAATTGTGGTAATAACAATCAAATTAATGGCATTGGAAAGAATATGTAGGATCATTTGTAAGAGATTTTGTTAGGCTTGGCCTGGATGAATAACACAGTATATCAGCTTTCATGCCATTGTCTAAAACTTAGTTATATGGCCATACCTAATCACTGGACTTGTTAGCATTATAGATTAGCTGTGTGCTCAGGAAAAAAGAATGAATTGTCTTGGTGAAGATTTAGCCAGTCTTAGCCACAAAATTTAAACACAGAACTTTTCATTCAACATAGCACTGAAGGTAGCACAAGGAATACCTAGGTCTCAGATGACAAGAACCTTGTTGTCTGGGACATTCATTATATAACCAAATGCCATAAGAAAAATTAGCCCTAATATAGTCCAAATAGTTATCTAATTTTCTATTGTTCTTCAGACTCATTTTTAAAGAAATGCAGTATTTTTTTCCATATGATAATGATTCCTATGGCTTTTCCCCAACTATATCTATTCTAATTATATTTTACTTTCTCCACAGTCAACACACTTCATGCTACCTTGGTTTACCGAACTGAATACACTACAGTTTCTACAAATTCTTCGCCAAACCTGAATTTAATTTTCTTGTTTGAACAGTTTAGTTTCTAAAGTGTCCTCCCAACATCAATAAAACTTATTTCTATTTTGAAGCAAAGATTACATTAATTTCTTTAGAAAATGTGTAACATTATTGGATTATGTTGAATTTGTGCTCAAATAAACTCCCAAGTCTTTTCCCACAAAAGCCACTGTGAAAATTCTTCCTCATATATTTGTGCAACCAATATTTAGTGCTATGGATTCCTCTAGGTGTACATCTTGATTTATTACTCTATTTCATATTCATTTTTGTCCTATATGTACACACAGTAAAGAGGTCCTAAAGGATAGGGCAAAGGCGTTGCCTTCCTACTTTCCTTCCTTCCTTGTAGTCTCTAATGCCTACACTCACAACTGTTAAGCAAATAAATAGATACATAGACAAGATTTTTTAAATCATTGAAATATATTCATTAAGGCCAACTTCAATTATCTAAGATTTCAATTATTTGAAATATATTTATAGTTTAATTCTTTTATCTAACATTGTTTTTCTGGGAGTTTTATCAAGCATGGCCTTGAAAAACTCTCTTTTTACTTTTTAATGAAAAACATTTGTAAAATGCTAATTCTAAGTGATGAATGGATGTGATGTCTGTATTTCCAGACATCACATCCTGGAAATCTCTGACTTGGGATATATTCTTTTAGCAGAGTTGCTTTCAATGGTGTAAGGGGTAACCCAGGATCATCTTCTTAAGAATTAATTCCTGCCTTTGTGGCTTCATGCAGAGGTGATTCTGGGAGGGGCACCAAATGGGATACTCAGGAAAGCCATTATTCATAGTGTTTCTTGTCTTTTGCAGCTCCGCAGGCAATGCAGGATAACCCAGTTAAGCTTGCATCTTCAGGACCAGAAGGGAACCTCAAGCTTTGCCCCCCAGAAACAGCACAAAGAATATGGAAAGAAAAATCAGGAGAGGTGCTATGCCTAGAACATAAGAATCTGGGTGAAAGACACACTGGAGAGAATTCTAAACTATAGTGGTTCTTTCTCAGAGCTAATTTCCTTGAGAGATTCTGGAAAACCATCCTGCTTCTTCCTTTACATAAATAATTTCTATTTCCCCAGTTTATGTAGAAATTTTCAAATTTAGTCCAATCCCCTGAGAAAATAGTTATAGTATTAAAAATGAAACAGTTGAAATAATAAAAACAGCTACTTAATATGAGTCAGGCACTGTTCTGAGGATATTGCATACAATAACATTTTGAACCCTTGAAATAGCCCATTTTAGAGATCAGGAAACCGAGGCAACAGTTGTGGAATAATGTGTCTTAAGCGGTAAATCAAGGAATCAGTTTTAAAATTGAGTCATTATAGCTCTAATTCTTCTCATTTCCCTCAGTCCTACCTCTCAAAAATAATCAATCAAATGCTCAGCTGCCATCTGGGCATTTGCAGATTTCATTCCACTCCTATGGTAGGACTCATTCCCCCCTTTATTTTTACCTATGGTTCAAGAGATTGTGTTTCTGTAGAGAACTAAGTGGGGAGAAGCTGTCTTAAATCCTCAGGATGAATATTTAATTAGAACAAGACTGTTTGTCAACCTGCATTTCTTACAGATTTACCCAATAATGGAAAAATCGAACCGCACACGTCTTGCTCTCATTATCTGCAACATAGAGTTTGAAAATCTTCCCAAAAGAGATGGAGCTGATGTTGATACCAGAAATATGAAGATGCTATTAGAAGGTCTGGGATACAAGGTGGATGTGAAAGAAAATCTCACTGCTTCGGTAAATTTTGTCATAATGTAGAGACAATGGCTATGGCCTTTCCTCCTAAAGAATGTTAGAAAGATTGGTTGTAGCACCAGAAATTTAATCTCTTGGTAGTCTAAAATTTAAGTTTGTTCCTGTAGAGTATTTCATGCTTCTTTCCTAGAATCTCTCAGCAAGAGTCTGGTGAAATCTTTACCTGGAAAATGTTCTATTAATTCAATTATATGTCTGTGGCCACAAAAATAAATAATTAATGCCCCTTACTCTGTACTAGAAATACCTTAATTATACCCCATAACTCTTTTTTTCACCTTTCTACGAATTGAAAATTAAATTTTCCTTTTGCATTCCATCTATTTTCATATCATTCAAGAGTGTCTCTTTATTGGATTCCAAGCTGCCATGATAACCAAATCACATAGTTCAACACCAGTGGTATTAATATGTCTCTTCCAGGAAATGACTTTAGAACTGAAGGTATTTGCTGCTCGCTCAGAGCACCAGACCTCTGATAGTACTTTTTTGGTATTCATGTCTCATGGAATTCGGGCTGGCATTTGTGGGAAGAAATACTCTGAAGAAATCGCAGACATACTAAAAGTTGATGACATCTTTCAAATTTTGAACACCTGGAACTGCCCAACTTTGAAGGACAAACCCAAGGTGATCATTATCCAGGCCTGCCGTGGTGGTGAGTGCTGATGTCTGTTAGAACACAGGACACTGAGCATTGATCTCATTATCTGTATGTGTCCAGTATTTTTCCATTCCTTTGAGTTTACTCTTTAAAGTCAAAGAAAAGCTACAATGCTGTTTGGTGAAAGTAGATATTCTTTGACATTACAAATGGGATTATAGCTTCTGTGAATTATATGACTGGTTGGTAAATTTTTGTTCCTTTTTCATCTGAAATATCACTTTTAATCTTAAGACTTTGATGTTGTTAGAATTAATCTGAGGGTTACGACAGACAAGAGTTGTTAAGATAGTTTTTGAGATGTATATGTGCATCTGTATCTGAATTAAAGTTATTGACATATTAGTAAATAGTTGAATAGATGTTTAGTGGGGAAAGTTTTCTTGGCTATTGGCAGTAACAAGAAACCAAATCTTGTCTTTTCAGAGAAGCAAGGGGTGGTATGGGTAAATGATTCAGTGGCAGCTTCTGGAAACTGTTCCTTAGTGGCCCCAGAAGATTTTGAGGCTGATGCCATTAAGAAAGCCCACGTAGAGAAGGATTTTATTGCTTTCTGCTCTTCGACACCAGGTAATGAGCATCTGTGTAAGACACCTTCATGAGCATTACCAATGCAGAAATTCACACTGATACATTAGAGTATGGATACCTGTGTTAAAAATTTCAGACTTTTGAAGACTAATTCAAGTCTTCCTCTCAGTTACACCTTCAATTCTCATTATTCATGGAGATCAAATAAATATACATCTATTTTAGTAAACTCCCATGGTGCAAAATGAATTTTGTACTGATAGGAATAGATAGGTCCACATGTGGGCATCACTTAACATTTCAGTTTGCCTAGACATGTATTTACAGAAGAGTATTTATAAAAGGGGAGAGGCAGAAAAGCAAACAAAGTATACTGAATCCCTATGGTAAAGGTATTTCAACCAGAATTATGGAGTTTATGAAACAGAAAAGCCTAAATGATTCTAAATCTAGATTTTGGATTATGAGTACTGCCAATTGTATTCTGACTTTGTCACTTGGCACTTTGTAAATTAGTTCCAGTTATTTAGCTTCTCTGGGCTTTCTTTGAATTCCTCACTAATATATGTGAATACAAATATCATTGTCATAAGGCTTAAAACATTTTAATAATAAATATGAAATATTAAGTAGGCATGACATAGAGTAAAGCACACTTTAAATGATTGCCACTATTAATGATGTTACTATGTTGTAGCTTAATTCAAGTTTTTACCTTGAGTTACTTTCCATATCCAGGTTTAAACAAAAGTCATCCACTATAGTTCAGAATTTCTTGGACATTAATATTCTCTTTATTACTTCCATCCTTAAGGATTTGCCCCTGATCAAACAGTTTAACCTACAGATTTTTTCTATAATGAGGTACCATCTCTCAGGAGACAGCATGCTTTTGCATTGTGTTGACCATATCTTGATATAGAAATCAATTTTTTTTCAACAATGACACTAGGGAAAGCCTCCATATATTTACAATTTGAGTGTATTTAACAGAATTTAATACTAGATGTAGCTATTAAAAAGAAAAATAATCCCAGTCTTCCACAGAGATTACCTCTAGGTATTATAACCTTTATGGGTCCCCTGGCTTCTTGATATCTATCTTGTTGATTTTTGTCTCATTTTCTTTCACTTTCCTCATGCTGCTTTCCAGATGATTCGTAGAAACTCCAGTTCATTTGCCCTGAGTTTCTATGAATAAACCTATCTTTATATCTCTGGTATTAATTCCAATTACATTGTTGTACTCTTATGAAGAAAAATGACCATTTTCTAACTAATTTCATAAAGAATTTGAAGAGATATTGGCCTGCAACTCTCTCTCACCTACTTTCTTTAACTGAAACCATCTTCATTAAAACAGCTGTAGTTTTAGATAGGATTTTAATCTACTACTATTATGCATTTTATTACCATTTCTATTGGCTAAAATGTTTTGACACTTTTCTTATATATTCCTTTGCATAATTTAAAAAATGGCTTTATAACTTCTAAGTCCTACTATTTTGTATAACTATTCTTTTTTAATATGTCTTTTCTATGAGAGTGTTTTGTCTTATGATCTTTCCTTCTTAAATCTTTTTTAGGTATGGACTTCTTTTCTGTTGCTACCATTTTCATATTTAATTAGTAATTTCTTTATCTAAATGCTTCATGACCAATATTATTTGATTTCAATTAAATCACAAGGTATATAAATTTAAAGAAATACTATTAATATGATTTCCTTGTATCAACTGGGTACTACATTTGTATATTTTTCCAGACCCTTGTAATGCATATTACGTCTAATATGTAAATGTATTTTGAGGGCAGAAATGATTATCCTATCTATTACAGTCAAGGCCTGCATTTCAGAGTGTATAATTAACTTAAATCAAGTTCACCAGTGGCACTTTTGGGATCCACACTCAGATATTTCTTTCTCAAGGCCCAGTCACTCCCTTCCATTCCTTCCTGCCTTTCTCTCCTTCTCTACTATATTTGTGGTTCTTTGAACCTCATATACAGCATACTTCATGTGGCTTTAAAAACTGTCAAGTATCAGTGAAAATATATACACTGAATGTTGAATAGAGTCACTTAAAATGCCATACAGTCTGTAAGAAATTGAATAAACTCAACAGTCTGCTTTAGCTGGAACAAAAATCCTAGGACTCCATTTCTGTAGTCAAGTGAGAGACCTTGCATGAAATTTGAAATATGTTTTCTTCATAGATAATGTTTCCTGGAGACATCCCATATTGGGCTCTCTTTTTATTATTAAACTCATCAAAATTTTTCAAGAATACGCCTGGTCCTGTGACCTGGAGGAAATTTTCCGAAAGGTAGGTGCTAGATACTTCTGAAACACTACCTCCTTATCTGTTCTAACTGGCAACCTAAGGAGCAGCTCTGGACATGTTCTTTTCCAAAAATATCCTTATTTTCAAATGAGTTTTGAGGTTTTCTTTGGTGAGTCAGCCAACCGGAAGCCAGTTCCAAGCTATTATGATCTAGAAAACAACCCCTAGAAAAGAATCATTTATTTTAACATCCCTCTTTCCTGAGTAAACAAATGAGTGGGCTCTAATTTACTTGTGTCCAAAACTATTAGATTGAGTAGATTTTAAAAGCATGGTCAGTCCATCCTTATACATGCATATTGACGATTTGTAAAGAGGCAAAACCTTTTTGTTTTAATCATTTATTTTGCTACTATTTTTCCAACATAAGTGAAAATCCTTCCACTCAGGGGAAAAAAAAAATCTATAGAACTTATTTTCCTTTTAGGTTCGATTTTCATTTGAGCTGCCAGATGGTAAGGTACAGATGCCCACCGCTGAAAGAGTGACTTTGACAAGATGTTTCTACCTCTTTCCAGGATATTAAAGTAAGTAAGTTATAAGAACAGATGTATGCATGGTAAGGGTGGGGCAAAATTGGGGAACGAGTGCTGAACTACCTTTCCAGTGACGATCTCAACGTCTTGTATAATAAATAGGGGATAGTGAAAGGATAATGGAAGCTTTTCTGCTGGTTAGTGAAGGGCACACTAACCTCAAGGTTCTGTTAGCCTATATAGACTGAGATTTGGCCAGAAGATGATAAAAGCTCAGTTTTAGGCATTCCTCCCCTTTGCCTCAGCAGGGCAATATTGAGACATAACATGGGCTCCTCATTCTTCTGAGTGTGTGTAACCACTTGGTGGAGTCATTTTATAACTTGCATTTCTTTTAGCAGAATTCTTTTTTAATGCTTGTTTTATTTTCTCTTCCTTTTCCATAGGAAGCCAGGACTTCTGTCATCCTATAACTGTTTTGGAATCCTGTTGTCAGAAAACAGACATTTCTTTAAACATTTCAATAAATTTGAAGTAGAAATGAAAGGTCATCAGTTTCTTTTTCATCACTCTGAGAAAGTAGGGAGGTGGAATTTGGAGCAAGTAATGGATTTGAAGTCTTCAGATTTCATAAGAATTGAACTTGCTACTCACACCATTCTTTCTAGAAAACATTTGCTAGATTTTCTGCTTTAGGGATACAGATATAAATTACAGTAGATACCTGACCTAAACAAATTTTGAGCTCTACAGGAGATATTCAGAGAAGGTAACGTGATAAGTAACTCAAAATCTCAGAGTTTATCACTGACAAAGTCATGACTACTGTTTACACAATTCTAGCCATTCCTTAAGGCATTTCAGTAACACAAAATAATTGTGTATCTAGGTACCTTGTAGTTTACAGTCTCATTGAGAAGACAAGACAGTCAACAAACATGAAACAATCAGCATATAGTGCATGACACCCTATAACCCATAAATAAATGCTAGGGTGAGGTGTATGCAAAATAATATCCCTATGAGTTTGGGGTAAGATTTTCACATAGCAAGGTTATACCCAGAAAAGACTGGAAGAACTACTCTTGCACTTGCAAATATGAGCCTTTTCTAATCCCACCCCATTAAAAGTGAAGATGAATTTCTGATCATTTTGTTGTTTTATTTGGACTTGTCAAATATACACTTACGGGGATTTTTTTTTTCCAATTTTTTATTTGTGTGTATATATATACACACATATATATATATGGAGCATAGTTGACTTACAATGCTCTGTCAGTTTCAGGTGTATAGCAAAATTAATCAGTTATACAGATAATGTATCTACTCTTTTTAGATTATTTTCCCACATAGGTTATTACAGAATATTGAATAGAGTTCCCTGTGCTATAAGAAGGTTTTTGTTAATTATCTATTTTATGTATAGCATATTTAAAAGCAGAGACATTACTTTACCAACAAAGGTCCATGTAGTCAAGGCTATGGTTTTTCCGGTGGTCATGTATGGATATGAGAGTTGGATGGTGAAGAAAGCCGAGCGCCGAAGAATTGATGTTTTTGAACTGTGGTGTTGGAGAAGACTCTTGAGATTCCCTTGGACTGCAAGGAGATCCAATCAGTCCATCCTAAAGGAGATCAGTCCTGGGTGTTCATTGGAAGGACTGATGTTGAAGCTGAAGCTCCAGTACTTCGGCCAATTCATGCAGAGTTGACTCATTGGACCCTAATGCTGGGAAGAATTGGGGGCAGGAGAAGAAGAGGACGACAGAGGATGAGGTGGCTGGATGGCATCACTGACTCGATGGACATGGGTTTGGGTAGACTCCGGGAGTTGGTGATGGACAGGGAGGCCTGGCGTGCTGCAGTTCAGGGGGTCACAAGGAATCGGACATGACTGAGTGACTGAACTGAACTGATATGTATATGTTAATCTCAATCTCCTAATTTATCCCTCCCACCCCCTTGCCTTTGGTAACCATAAGTTTATTTTCTACATCTGTGACTCTATTTCTGTTCCATGAAAAAGTTCACTTGTACCACTTTCTTTCAATTCCAAATATAAGTGATATCATGATATTTGTCTTTTTTATCTGACTTATTTCTGTTGTATGATTTGCAGCAACATGGACGGATCTAGAATTTCTGACCTTTTAAAAACTTTCAAAGTTGAGCATGTCACTTTTTTTTTTTTTTCTTTCACTAACTGAATCTATCTCTTTTGTATTATCACAGGATCATTGTACTACATCTTGACAGTGCTTCTATGGTCAGTCTTTGTTCAGAATAAAACAAAAAGAGAAACTGTCAGTTTCAGTAAGAATTAAATGTTAAGGAAGCTTAGGTAGTGAAAGAAAAGCATGAAATGAAGACAAGCATTCAGAACTTATTTTCAACAGATGTTTAAAATGACAGGGAAACAGAGAGGAGATGATATTGCCATTATTAGCACAGTAAAAAGGGAAGCAGAAGTTATTCATATAATCCTTATCCTGAAACAAAATGGGACTTGTTAGTTTTAAGTCCTTTAAACACTGAGATATCTGAGAGAGAAGAAAGAAAACAAGATGTAGGGGAGTGGGGAAAGGGAAACAAAAAAAAAAGGTGCCAACATAGGTCAGAAAATGTTTTGTCATTTCAGTTTTTTTTTTCTTCCAAAATGAATAAACATTTCTTCCCAAAGGACTGGGAAATTCATTGGCTGACTACAGGGGACTTCTGGACAGTGAACCCAGAAGTTCTGAACAGGAATTTCCTAATCTGTAGTTAGAAGTCCCACCCAGCCCCTTGTATAGTCGGAAATGCCTAGTAACTTTCATTTTCGAAATTGTGCTCCTTCAAGGCAGTAGGAAGATTTTAAGTCTATTATCCATGGCTGGTGAGTAGGGGTCTTTTTCCTAGCTAGGGGTCAGACACTCAAGTCTTAGAAAATGCTTTATTAATTGCTCTGTTACGGACAGAAGTATACAAAAGGGAAGTGAAAGTTAAATTCTTCCTGTCAGTTCTGTGTAACTTAAACTGGGGAACTCTGCCACAGAGACTGAAGGAGAATATGATCTCCAGATAGCTCAGAGCCAGGAAGCAGTTAATTCTTTTTTTACAGCTTCTGATAATCAAAATGAAGGGTGAGTAAAGACAAATACAGTACATTTTTATATGTGAGAAAACTCTGAAAATCCCTAAATGCGTTATGATATCTTCTAGGCTTCCTCTTGATTCCATGATCAGATAAGTGAGTCTTTGAATTCCCACCCTCCCTTACCATCTCTTATATTGAATTATGCTCTTGGTATTTATTAAGTGATTCCATTTTTTCCTCCTTTCTAGCTCTGTTGCTAACTACTCAAGTACACTATTTCTTGGACTGTTATCATAGTTTTTAACTGGTCTCCTCTCCTGAATTTAATCTTCCAATCCATCTTGTGTATTGCTTTCAGGTCATATATCTTACACACAGAAGCTGGAGAGCATAAGAAATGGAGTCTATTTATGCAACTATTATTTATGCTATTTATGAAGCTAATATCCAAGTATTTTAAATCATTTCTTTGCTTCATTGTCTTCATTTGAAAAGGAAGAGGTTCAATTAAATCAATGATTTCTAAACTTTACAATAAATCTAAATAATCTGTAGACATTAACAAATTTAGATGATTTCCCCCTCCCTAACCTTAAATTACTCAATCATGAATAGGCTGTAATTTATAATCTTTTAAAGATATACAAATGATTCTTATGTATCTGCATTAAGTTTGTATACAGATTAGCATTCTTAGGAAAGAATAGATCAGTTCTTATGCTCTAGATATCTAAACTTAGTGAGATATTTTTTACTCAGGAAATTGCAATGATCCTTACTACCATTAAACAAACAAACAAAAAAAGTCTGAACTTGTATATATTAATATTTATTCACCCTTCCATTAATCTCTCTAAAGCAAGATTTCAGTTTCCTTAAAAAATGTTTATTGTATTCACTCTACTCATACTTTCTTGCTATCGTATTTCTTTAATTCTTTCATTTTTCCTGTCGTATAATTATTTCCAGGTTTCTGTCTCATTTCACACATTTAATTTAAGCTCCTAAAATGTGAGAATTGACTGTTTTCTAGTATTTTCTTAGTGTCTTCTTCAGGATTTGGCTGGGGAGTATTTTAAATTCACACTCATGGCTACATCTTTAGCTAGGCAGGATGACTTCACTGTTTATTGAACTGGAATCAGGACATCATTAGATAATAGACATGAGAAATTGAAAAATAGTAGACAAAAACTAGTAGAGTGATTCAATACACTAATGAATTTGATTGCCATTATTAACTAGCTAACAACTATAAGGGAAAAAAATACTACCTTAGGTTGAAACGGGTTTCTCCGGGAGCATATAGCTCTGACATTTGGTCTAGTCTTAAGCATTAGGGAGAATTTCCAAAAGGAAATGGCATGCCATTTGAGACCTGAAGATAAAGGAATAAGGAATGTTGGATGTGAGAAACTGTACATAATTTTCTAGAACCTGAATGAAGAGCAAAGTCTTCAAAATGTAATGAGCAAGGTGGGTATAGTAGCAGAGGATGAGGCTGAACAAGAAGACCTAGATTACATTAAGCTGAGACATTTCATGGTGAAATCTATTCAAAAGCCCTTTAGAACACTGACTCTGCTTCATTGTGATTAGAACTGATTAGAAAGGTGCAAGAGTAGACTTATCTGATTCTTAGAGTAATTGAAAAAGAACACATACTGGTCTGAACCAGAGTACTGAACTATTAGAAAAGGAAAAGCAGTCAGATTCTGTAAATATTTAGCACATAAAATCAATACAGTTTATGTGAAATGGAAAATAAGATATAGATGGTAGAAAAGGTTCAATATCACCAGTTTTTACTGATTTGGTGTAATTGACTGTAAGATACATGTATTAGCATGTATAGGAATGAAACAGGTGATGAAAACCAAGCAGTTCAGCTTTTGAAAGTTGAGTTTATGAGTTTTTGGTATACAGAGAAAAAAATGACTATATGAGCCTTAATATTGAGATCCATCTTTGGGCTGATGTATAAATTCATAAATTATTTATTTAAATAATTAATTTATCACTTAAAGCTAATAACTGAAGCCATGAGTACATGTAGATAATAAGAGGATGTAATGCCAAAATTATACAAAACTTGAATAGTTTACCATATTTCTTCTAGTACCACTCATTCAGTCAACATTCAACCTTGTTGAGGGCAGAAATAAATGAAATAGAATCCCAGAATCCCATCAGAGTAAACATCTCATACATTAATTGTATGTTGTTTGTAATTCTTCATTCTCTGTTCTGACATGTCTTCTCTAAGACCAATGTTTCTGTGACTTTTTCTGAGAGGCAGCCTTTTGTGCCCTCACCTGAAGAAATTTGTCCAGTCTTTTCTGAGTCCCTGAATTACTTTCTGTTCTCATAACAAGTTCGATCCCTGGGTTGGGAAGATCCCCTGGAGAAGGGAAAAGCTACCCACTCCAGTATTCTGGCCTGGAGAATTCCATGAACTCTACAGTCCATGGGGTTGCAAAGAGTCAGATGCCGGACAGGACTGAGCGACTTTCACTTTGACTTTACTGAATATCATGTAAAGTAGTTTGATGATTAACCTCTGAGTTTGAATCTCTCCCTGCCCTTTTACTAAACATGGCGTACTCTTCACACAATTTTGGTCAAATATTTAACTAACTGCTCTGTCCTTTTTTTTTTTACCACATAATAGAAATTTTAATATATCTATTGCATGAAATTTTTATTAACTTTGAGAAGATTCTTATGAAGCACTTGAGACCAGTGGGACTTAGTGAATATCAATCATACTTACTGAAGCTGTGCTATGGTTAAATTTATAGAATATGGCATAAGAACAGAAATGTGATCCAGCATTTTATTTAAATGATCTGTAAAATAGGGAAAGTATTAACCATCTCTTTGGATGATTGTGAGTGTCTATCATATTAATACTTATAAATTACTTAGTATACTTATAAATTATATTTTATATTTCTTTATACTTATCTTTTAAAAGATGTTAGCTATTATTAAATGAACAGATATCAGGTAACTTTTTATTCATGTTTTGT
Organism: Antilocapra americana; assembly: GCA_007570785.1. Classification (NCBI taxonomy): domain Eukaryota; kingdom Metazoa; phylum Chordata; class Mammalia; order Artiodactyla; family Antilocapridae; genus Antilocapra; species Antilocapra americana. The sequence goes on along the minus strand of ML663009.1, from coordinate 45,819,392 downwards.
TAATTTCCATGTTTATTTCTCATAAAAGTTGTCCAATAAACATTTATTGAAAGAATACTTGGAAGATAACATAAACAATGAGGTTGATTTTTCTGGGCTAAAGTTCTTGTTCAATATCTTGATGAGAGGACTCAGCTGTCCCTACTGGCCTGGGGGGAAAAAAAAATATCTTGATGAAATTTTTTAGAGTATGTTATTTTGTGTCAAGCCTACCTTTATTTCTAGATGGACTGCATAACTTTCTTGTAGGTTTAATTAAGGATTAATTAAAGATATCCTGTCTTCCCATACACGACATGTTCAAATAATATCTATGGTATTACAACAAAATATTTAATAATTTGACTTCTTTATTTCCCCACAAATATTCAAATCATCCCAGACAGTAATAAATTAACCTGGTGTCAGGCTGATCTACAATATTGAAAGACCAACCACCAGATTGTTTTCAATTCTGAATTTTTTTGAGACAAGATCAAGTTGAAGCTTTGTGTTTCTAACAGAAGGCAAACACAATGAAAAACCACTTAAGATGTTGGAATCTTTTGGCAAAAAATTCATTTCTGGCCTCTTGGATGACTTTGTGGAAAAAAATGTCCTGAAATTGGAAGAAGAGGAGAAGAAAAACATTTGTGATGCCAAACTTCATGACAAAGCCCGGCTCTTGGTTGATTCTATGCGACAGAAAAACCAAAAGGCAGGTCAAGTCTTTGTTCAAACTTTCCTAAACATAGACAAAAATTCCACCAGTATAAAAGGTAAGACTGGAATTCTTTACAAGGGATATCTTAATTTTTTCAGAATCTACTTGACTCTAAGGCTGTTCCACTGTCGTCTATAGTTCCCTTATCCTCCTATTATTAATGTATAATTTTCATTAAATCTAACATTACCCTTTTGGAGATCTCTCTGTCACTTGTGGGAGGGCATCCAATTTCCAGTTAGCCAAGAAGCTGAGTCTTCTGGTTAGGTTGTTCATTGAGATAGCTACAGAGACTTTATAATAGAAATATCTGAACCGGAATTTACGTTTCTGTCAGTTTGGAGACTATATGTCCTCATTCAAGTTTCTTATGCTCCATAAGCATCAATATGAACATCTGTGAAATAGGAACAATTTCACTAACTTTGTCACAGGTTTTGTAAGGCTAGGAACATAATGGCAGGTATGGGCTGACAATTCCTAATATTGTAGCTCCCATGAATTCTCCTCTGAGTTCCAAATATGCTTAGCTCTAGCTTCATATTCAACATTTCCACTTGACTGCTCCATTGACTTCACAAAGCTAAGATATAAAAAATGAAATACTTAATTCTCCCCATCAAATCTATTCTATTTCTATCCCCATCTCATTAAATAAGACTATAATCCACTGAGTTTCTTAATTCAGCTACAAATTTTTTTTCCACCAATGAATAATAGCTCCTAGCAGAGTACCAAGGATATAGCAGGCATATAATAAAGTTGGATGAATGTATGTAATGAGTAGTAGTTATAATTATTCTCTAGCTTATAATATTTATACCTTTACAAGGCTTATGTATTCCTATGAGTTTACAAAGTATGATTAGGAGAATGTCTATAAAGTGTCCATTATCTTAACCTCTTTCAAAACTTCACTTTAATTGAATTCTAAATATCACTAGGGCCTAAATATCTTCAGATCCAAGTTCACCAGTGATGGACTCAATTTGGTATAATTTAACCTGAAATTCCAGCCCAAAATACTGGAGCTTATCAATAATAGTAAGCTGTAATAATGAAATGCCACACAATTGTAGAGACCTCACTACAGCAATTAAATATTTTTAATAAGCCCTTCTCTATGTAGAAAGGACTCTACCACCAGCAGAAAATACATGCTAGTCTAATAGATATTCAAGATGTTATCATTAATATTTAAGTTGATCCTTGTGCAAGTTTATTATTTCTTAAACTGGGATGGGATAAAAATGATTTGGATTTAGAAACAAAATCAGAGTGCGGACTTGTAGTTTCTAAGGGGAAGAGGTGTGGGAGAGGGATTGCTTGGGATTTGGGGGTCAGTAGATGCAAACCATTACATATAGAATGGATAAACAAGGACCTACTGTATAGCATAGGGAACTGTAGTCAATATCCTCTAATAAGCCAGGATGGAAAAGAATAAAAAATATAAAATAAGACCACACAAAATCAAAGATAATTCAACAAATAAGAATCAGAATTGAAGTAATGGGGACTTCAAAATGATTTTAGCAATCCCAGAAATGAGAATGAGTCTTAAACTGAAATAACCTAACAGTCAGCAGAATCCATGGCAGGCAGGAGTCAGGTGCAGACCCTTTCATGAAGTATCCAGTAGTCCCCTGAGTTCTATCTCTGCATGGAACCTCCAGAAGAGGCCTACTACACCTAGAGTATCCTGGTCTAGGAGGTCAGGAATCTGGGTAAGTTGGGCAGATAGAATGTGCAATATTATTAGGCCTTTAGGGCATGGATATAATTTGGAGGTTCTTAGCATAGTACTGAGGAAATGGGGTGGGAGATAGGAAGAATCCAAGCTATTTGTTTTAACAAATGGGTCTATACTTGCCTCCTGCCTGCCACGGACTCTGCTGATAGGATATGCTGTTTCAGTTGAAGATTTGTTCTGGATCCTGCAATTGCTAAAATCATCTTGAAGTTCCCATTACTCCAATTCTGATTTCCAATTGTTGAATTATCTTCTATTTTGTTTTATTGTATCTTATCTTAATCTACCTGCAATGTAGTAGACCTGGGTTTGATCCCTGGGTCAGGAAGATCCCCTGGAGAAGAGAATGGCTACCTACTCCAATTTTATTTCCTTGAGAATTTCATGGACAGAGGAGCCTGTTGGGCTACAGCCCATGGGGTAGTAAAGAGTCAGACACAACTGAGTGGCTAATGCTTTCACTTTCACACAGACTATGTGCCAAGAACTGCTATTTAGTTAGGAAGATAATTATTAAAATTTCTAGCTTGCCAAGGGAGATGGCCTTGTCTTATCTAGCATCAGTATCTTTATTTTTTCAGTTTAAGAGATTTCCTGAGCACTCCATTAGATAACAGATAAAACTGAGATATTAAAATTTTTTATCTAAACTCCTAATTTTCTTTCTTTCTTTCTTTTTTTTTTGCTGTTCTGTCAGGCCCATGGGCACTCCCTTTGGACAGCAGGCTACACAATATTTATGATGCTGTATTGAAATGATTCATGCTAATTTTACTATTAGATATAAGAAAGTCTAATTTTCAGTTTTATTTGTAAATGCTTTATCTATATGTAGACAAATAATGGCCATTATGGGATGACATTTGTTAAATGTGAGAGTACACCACACCTGTAAATTACCTGAACACAGGAGACCTTCAATGATAAAACATACCTTCTGACCAGAGACTATCCCAGGACCCCAAACATCTTCACACTGGCAGAATCTTCTGAAATAGATAGATTATATGTCACATAATCTACAAAAATAAACGTTCAGAGAGTTTGGTACCCTTAAAGACTTATCATTTGATGCATCTCCAGAGCTTAGATTTTTAGCATACTTTTTAGAAAGACATTTATAAAAATATTATTTAAAAAATAATGGAAAAAGTAAATGAAAAAATTATAGAAGATTATATTGACTTTCTAATGTAAATTAATAAGACAAATTTGATTAGTTCATGTATATGAACATAGAGTTTTATTCCTTTCATAGACAAAAATCTTGTTATATTAGTTCTTGATAAACTTCTCTTTGGCTTTTTGCTTTTGAGGACTCTCTTCCTCCCCTCTCAAAGGAAGGGCTTTGGACTTTCCCAGTCTCTTGCACAATCTTAGTCAAAGAAGGCCAACCGGTTTCAGAAAATATTATATTTCTCAAGGGATTAAGGCAGAATGAGTCAGAAACAAACAAACGTTTCCAAGAATGAGAAGTTATTTCCTTATATGGATTGAAAACCTAGTGCTGGTTATTCAGCATTTGGAGGCAAAGACATTCAGAGTATGTAGAACATAGAATCTCTGACAAATCTGTCCTTTTGACACTGGGTACAGTACTGTGGTTAATAGACAGCATTTCTCTTTTAAATAGTTGAATTCACAGCTTGATGAGGAATCTTTGAAGCTCACTTTCTCTGGAAAGGTTAAGAATTCATGCTGAGGTTGAAAAAAAGTAATATTTGAGTGATACAAAATTCAAGATTCCTTTAAGTATTTGGGGGTATTAGTGTCTGTATTTGTTGTGTGAATTAGGAATGGAGTTGGGATGTTGGACTTAGCTTTTATGTTCACAAATAGTGTCTGGTAACACATTGATAATATTTTTTGCTATATTATGTTAATTTTTTAAAAAATTAATTGATACTATTTTTATTTAATATGGGCATTAGAAAATTTAAAATTGCACATGTGATTCAATTATATTTATAATAGATAATGCTGATGAAATTTACTCAATGTGCTTTTGCTCAGAGGCAACAGAAAGTCCACATAAATAAGTAATACCTTAGAGTAAAACTATTTGAAAAATAAAAACGTTTTGTTCAGTAAGGAAAAGCTTATTTGATTCCGAATCATCAAGGTTATTTTTTTTCACAATATCAGAATCTGTTATTGCATTTGTTAGTAGCTCTGCTCTTACTACCAAGTATTTCTCCCTTCTTTTCCAGTGATAATACTTCTATCTCCTATGACCCAACATGTTAAAATCTTTTTTCCCAGACTGTCCCCTCTCTGTCAGTCTTCTTGGGTGATAACTGGGTCACACGGACAGATATCACCTATTTTATTATGTGATGTATCCTGCAGCTCCTGAGGAAATCGTGGCTGGACCAGATGAGTCAGAAGAATATACAGCTACCCTCAAGCTTTGCCCTCATGAAGAATTCCTGAAACTATGTAAAGAAAAGGCTGGAGAGGTGCTGTGTTCTGTACATGAAAGGGAGGAAGAGAGACAACTGCTTTCACTAATTACACAATTTCTTAAAGCAATAGTTACAGAACAGCAGGGTGGGAACAGTGGTAATCTTGTTTATAAATACTTTGAGCAGGAGGAAATCACATGGCCTCACGCAAATTCCAGTTCTCTTTCCCTATGATAAAATATACCTCTCATTTTTTCATTTATTTGTTGTCAAATAATTTTGGATTTATTATAATTTTAGGTGTAGTCATAGAATCAAAATATTTATAAAATAATATGGCTGAGTAATAATTGGTTGCATTCTAGTTAAAAAATGTTAACATCTGCAAAACATAATAAGTTAGTGTTAAAAAATAGTATCAAAATAATGTTACCTAAGGCAAATGATCTTTGGTGTATTTATTTTTAAATAAATGGCAAATATCTCCTAACTTTTGCAAAATTTGACCTGAATCTTGAATGTTAAGAAAGATTTGACTAGGCATAGAAGAAAGATGAGAAGGAGAGGATAGGAGTTGTTTTAGTCTCTTCAAGATTCTTGAGTAACCATCACAAATGTTTTGGATCCTGTTCTGGGCTTTTCAAAGATAATTCACTTCCAATTTGTACTTTTTTCTATTGTCAATTTAATCCATTAATAAGACAGAGGAAGGAAAGTGTCTTCTGGTACAGGATAAGAGAGGGGACAACTATGCAAGCCCTTAAAAGCAACAGTGATTAGTATATGAAGGTTTAAGAGAGATTTAGGTAAATCAAGCTCATTGCATATCAATTTCCTGTAGATCTATCCAATAAAGGAGAAAAAGGACCGCACTCGTCTGGCTCTCATCATATGCAATACAGAGTTTGATCATCTCCCTCTCAGAGATGGGGCTGCTCTTGACATCCTTGGAATGAAGCAGCTGCTTGAGGGTCTTGGCTACACTGTGGAAGTGGAAGAGAAACTCACAGCCAGAGTAAGGGTCCCTCACCCACCCTGATGCACACATATTCAACACATATCCTCCTACTAACAAGGGAACACTATAATACTAAGCAAACGCTTTAACAACCATAGGTCTCATTTATGTGCATGTGTGTGTCTAAGTGTGTGAATCTGTGTTGTTAAGTAAATATTAAGATAGGCGATATCTGTGTCTCTTTAGAGTTTCAAATATCCTTAATTCCATAAAACCTGACACAAAAAACTGATGGGCATGTATACCCATACTATTCTGAACTGTGAAGATTGAAATTCAGCCCTAGTATTCCCCAGAAAATGCTGGAGTAAAGAATGCTAGCAGGAGTGAACTGCTATTTACAGCATTTGCATAAATGCTGAATCCTGACTCTGCCAGGGGCTATGCTGGCATGGGGGGTGGGTCAGTAAATGAGACAGAAGATTCCCAGCTCACTCTGATGTAGGTTAACTTACTGGGTGGCAGGGAATGATCAAGCCATAAGCAAAGCAACATTTCAGAGATTTGATGTATCTGTGCGTCTTTAAGATCGAAAAGAAAGTGAAAAGGAAAAAGGAAACAAAAGAATACATTGGTGAATGGGGAGTAATAATTGTTGATTATTTTACTGATAACATAATAATAAGTAGTAATGTTTCACAATCATGACCAAGAAAAACACCTTTGAGGAGATAATATGGGATCTGACACATGACTATCAGAGACAAGATAGCTCTAGAAAGATGTGAATGAAATATATTCTGAGAAGGCATGACTACAAATGAAAAGTCTGAACTGAATATGAAATTGTTACATGAAAAGTAGGAAGAGATCAGTGTAACCAGAGGAGGAAGAAGAATGTCAAGAGGAGAAATATGCTTATGTTCTAAGTTTTATTTTATTTTAAGTATGATGGGGAGTGTTTTAGAAGGAAAATGGTATGATACATTTATTATTCAAGTTTCTTATTAAGTAATGAGAGAAAGGAAAGAGTTGAAAGGGAAAGTATATAGTGAAAATAAACAAATGCAAAATGTATTAAAAGGACAAGTTATATCAGGAGCAAAATTTGAATCTACTGATCCATTATGAAACAAAAATAAAATTATCATTGAGCATCCACTATGTAAAGACGTTACAGACATTTCTTATACTGATCATAATAAATAGGAGGTCAGTTTAATTTTAATGCTTGTCCTATTGAAGTAAGACTTTGTGGTCTTTTCAGGACATGGAATCAGTGCTGTGGAAATTTGCCGCACGTGAAGAGCACAAATCCTCAGACAGTACTTTCTTGGTGTTCATGTCTCATGGCATCATGGATGGGATCTGTGGGACTATGCACAGTGATGAAAAACCAGATGTGCTACCTTATGACACCATCTTCCGGACATTCAACAATCGTAATTGCCTCAGTCTAAAGGACAAACCTAAAGTCATCATTGTCCAGGCCTGCAGAGGTGGTGAGTTGTGAGATGAACAATCCAAAGTTCATAAAGATCATAAAGGTGTTTGTAATGCATGTTTTATTTCTAGAAGGAACAATCTTAAACTAAATTGAATTATTAGGAAATTCCATTTAGGGGGCTGGTATCATGAGACTTGTTAGCTGATAAATTTCTGGTAAATTAGCTGATAAATTTAATCTAAAGTAAGTGATGAAGGAGGTCACCAGAATCCTCAAATAAATTAGACACAAATATTCTAACCTTGGAATGAAATCATTTAAATGATTGCTTTGCTTGTAAATGTTTTACGGACATTTTGATGTTTTCTGGCTTGAGAGGAACTTCATTTGAAAGTCGATATATTATGTAATAGCAATATATTTTTCTTTTTTTCCTCATAGATTATTGAAATGGAAATGACTTGGGAGATAAGGGAACTTGGAATTTCAGGAAAATTTTTTTGTTTTCTTCTTTTTTTCTTTTATTTTCTGACTCTCAATTGCCATTTTAACTTTTCAAGCAGTTTTTAAAGACAAAAAGTAGAAATAATTTAGCTATAAAATAATAAACACGCTCTGAGATTATGCAGATAAGGCTTTAACTCCTTTGTTATTCTCAGCAAATGTATTCCTCCAGTTTTACCATGTTTTTACTATTAATTGACACATTGCTCAATGATATAAGAAAGAGGCAGTGTTGGTTGGAGATGCACTCACTTTTGTGTATTTGTGCATGTGCTTCTGTGTATAAAGCTGGTTAGAATAAGCATTGTAAAATAATGAGGCAATTAAAATAGTCACACTGAGGGAAAGACACAGTGTGAAGAAGGTCGATGTCTCTCTACAGCAAATCGTGGGGAACTGTGGGTCAGTGACTCTCCAGAAGCCTTGACAGACAGCTTTTCCCAGTCATCTGAGAGCCTGGAAGAGGATGCTGTTTACAAGACCCACGTGGAGAAGGATTTCATTGCTTTTTGTTCCTCAACTCCACGTATGTGTCTTTCAGTTGTAGACAAGGATTTGTGGGTCTAAGGCTATCTCTGAGTGATTCCTAAAAAAAAAAAAAAAAAGAAAAACAAGATGAGTAGCAATGATTTGATACAAAATTTAAATGCTGTCAATATATTTTACTTTTTGTTCACATTTAAAAATTGATTTTTAATTATCTGTTGCACTTTATAGCCAAAGGTATAGTAACTATTAAAACAGCCTAATACAAGATAATCCCTTTACTATCTCACTGGTTAAAAACAGATTATTGGTTCAGTTTTCTATTAAACCAGTTTAACATTTTGAGTATAGTTTTTATGGATCTAAGGACTGACTGCCCATTCTTAAAAATTAGCAACTCCAACTCATGTTCTCTATTACTTCTCATCTGGTGCTTTTTAGAGCAGCACCATAAGCATGCACTAGCAAGTAAGTGCATGTCCTTTGAAAAGAAGAAGAAAATGATAAAATGGGGCTTTTATTACTAGTAATGGAACTGCATTTATTTCTTAAACTTTACATAATCATCTTGAGAGGCCTTATTTCTGAGGATTTCTAACTTGAAAATTTTAATCACTCATCACTTTATGGAGGCATAATTAACATGCAAAAAGCTGTACATGTTTAGTGTATATAGTTTAATGAATTAGGAGATAAGTATATACCACTATCTATACCACTATCTGTTACCACTATCTATACCAAGAGCATATCCCTCCCTTACAGAATTTTCATTACATCTATTCATTTATTTTGTTCACTATATTGTGAAAGACATGGTTTATAATCTGCAAACAACCACCTGTATTAAAATGGAGAAATTCTTCCTTCTGAACCTGTATTCCTTCCTCTGTAAAATAGGATAATTGCAATCATCTCTCAAGCCTCTTTTCAAAGTTAAATGGATAAACACAAGTCACATAGTAGAAAGTCAGTCTCCAAAAGACAATGCAGTCTCTATGAAATGAACTTCAGTTGTGATGATCTGCTTCTTTAGTTGAACTTCTTTTGGAAAATGAGTTAATGGAAGGTTGTAAGTTCTTCCCTTAAATATGTCAAGATAATTCCCAAGATACATTTTTGTTTTAAAAGACAAAACTAATCAACAAACAAAAAAAGTTATGAACATCACAGCCCAAGGCTTACCGCTCTTTATCATCATAGATAATGTGTCCTGGAGAGACATCAAAAAAGGTTCCCTCTTCATTACACAACTCATCACATGCTTCCAAAAATATGCTTGGTGCTGTCATCTAGAGGAAGTATTTAGGAAGGTAAGTTCATTTTTTTTCTTTTCTAATCATTTATTTATTAAGGAAAACTTAAATATTATTTTCCTTTCAAGTGAAAATGACAGATTTTTTCAGGCACAGCACACAAAAGTAGAGTAGCACTTGGTTTCTGTAATCCAGGCATTTAATATCTAATTTACAGAAAGGCTGCATTAATGACCACAGAAGAACAAGATGCTATAAAATATGAGCTTGTATCTTATGGGCTATAAGTTCTTATAATTTAAAGAATGGGAAGTGTATTGGATTAATTTTCACTGCTTCGTTTTATATATATATATATATAAGGTGGTGTACTTAGTAATGGGTTAAATTTTTGTGACACAGGTATAAGTGAGACATATGTGATATAAGGCTACCTAGAAGTTACATTCTTATGAGAGAGATGGATATTGAATAAATATCCCAACAAATACATTGTATGATACAGGTTGTGATAGGATCCATGAAGAGAAGGTCTTAGGAAATGTGAACAGCTTGCAAAGAATATCAATGACTTAGCAATTGAACAGCAAGGACATGTGAAAGAGAACAGAGGTGAAAAAAATTCTTTGAATAGAGTGGCCCAGAAGGGAAGGCTTGATATTCATTCCCCAATTTGAGACATTCCCTATTTCTTCCCACCTTCCTAATTTATTTTTTTCCATAACTCTTACCACCACCCAAATAATATATATTTGTTTGTTTGCTATCTTCATTTACTTACTTGAATGAAAGCTCATGAACACTGGGATTTATTCAATACTCAACATGCTAGCAGGTAGGAATTAATAGTCATTGAAAAAATAAGTGCATGAATGTGTGAATAAATGTCCCTCCTTTTTCAGTAAGAAAGTTACTTGTATTACAAACATCAGAAACTGTGGTTGTTTTTAAACTAAAGCCATAAAGAATAATAATACTTCTATGGGAAAAGAAGAATATATTCTCATGAATTGGAGAAAATTAGAACATAAAGTGAGTCTCAGTGAATAGGAATGTAGGAAGTTAAGTCCTATTAGAAGAATAAGATTTAAGCATTATATTTTCAAGGGAATTTCTTAGAAAAGATTAGAAATAGTGGATCTAATTAAGTATGATTTCACTGATCAGTCTATGGGAAAAAAAAAAAGCTTCAAAGATCAACTTAGTGGCGGGACTGTGAATCTTGCTCATAATTCAGACCTTAAGGACAAAACCCTGTGATATTGAATTGAAGAGTTAGACTTGTTGGAGGTAGAAGATAGAGGATCTCTGAAGTTCAGTTCTCATGAACAAACAGCAAGGGATAATTAATCATCAGATCTATAGATCAGAAATGGAAAATAGAGAAATGAAATTTGAAAATATTAGTTTAGGCAAAGGGCTTCCCTGATGGCTCAGAGGGTAAGAATCTGCTTGCAAGGCAGGAGACACAGGTTCCATCCCTGGGTCAGGAAGATCTGCTGGAGAAGGGAATGACACTTTCCATATTCTCCCTTAGAAAATTCCATGGACAAAAGTTTTGTGAGGCTGCCAAGAGTCGGATAAGACTGAGAGACTGAGGTATGTATTTTGAGATAAAGAGACTATTCTGACATTGGGTGTCATATCTAAGAGGCAGAATAGCAGCAACAAGGAGCTTAAATATCCAAAGGCTTGGTTCCATCAATTCTAGGAGCACCCTTCATTTCAAAAAAATCTTTGGCTTATTGTGCAAAACATTTTCTGAGATGCATAAGAGATGTGTATCTTCTAGAATCTCTTTTTGTTTTTAGGTACAAAAATCATTTGAAAAACCAAATGTTAAAGCTCAGATGCCCACTGTTGAACGACTCTCTATGACGAGATATTTCTACCTTTTTCCTGGCAACTGAAAATAGTAAGTATCAAGAGTTGTTGTTGGCAGGCAAAAGAAATAGGAGAATGATATTAATAGTGAGGACCAATGACAGCTCATTGCTTTAGTTGTCAATTAGTAAACTGGTGTTCCTTGTTGATGTAATTTGGTAATATGCTGTAATTTGTTTACTCCCTATATATGCATCTGGATCCCCCCCTCATACTCAACAAAAAAGAGTCCAAAATCCAGTATTGGGTGCAATCACAAAAATGATAGAATAATCTCTGTATGCTTCCAAGACAAACCATTCAATATTACAGTAATCCAAGGCTATGCTCCAACTACTAATGCCAAATAAGCTGAAGTTGAAGGGTTCTATGATGACCTACAAGGCCTTCTAGAACTAACACCAAAAAATGATGCTCTTTTCACCATAGGGGACTGAAATGAAAAAGTAGGGAGTGAAGAGATCCCTGGAGTAACAGGCAAGTTTGACTTTGGAGTGCAAAATGAAGCAGGGCAAAGGCTAACAGAGTTTTGCCAGGAGAACTCACTGGTCATAGAAAACACCCTCTTCCAACAACACAATAGACAACTCTACATGTGGACATCATCATATGGTCAACACCAAAATCAGATTGATAATATTCTTTACAGCCAAAGATGGAGAAGCTTTATACTGTCAGCAAAAACAAGACTAAGAGTTGACTGTGGCTCAGATCATGAGTTTCCTATTGCAAAATTCAGAGTTAAACTGAAGAAAGTAGGGAAAACCACTATACCATTCAGGTATGACCTTAATATACCTTGTTCATGGATTGGAAGAATCAATATAGTAAAAATGAGCATACTACCAGAAGCAATCTACAGATTCAATGCAATACCTATCAAGCTACCACTGGTATTTTTCATAGAAATAGAACAGATAATGTCACAGTTTGTATGGAAACACCAAAAAAACCTTAAGTAGCCAAAATAATCTTGAGAAAGAAGAATGGAACTGGAGGAATCAACCTGCCTGACTTCAGACTATACTACAAAGCTACAGGAATTAGGACAGTATGGTACTGGCACAAAGTCAGAAATATAGATCAATAGAAAAAATAGAAATCCCAGAGATAAATCCACCCATCTTTGGACAATGTATCTTTGATAAAGGAGGCAAAAAGTATACAATTGAGAAAATACAATCTCTTTAACAGGTGGTTCTGGGAAAACTGGTCAGCCACCTACAAAAGAATGAAACTATGACACTTGCTAATACTGTACATAAAAATAAACTTAAAATGGAATAAAGATCTAAATTTAAGACCAGAAACTATAAAATTCTTAGAGGAAAACATAGGCAGAACACTCTCTGACATAAATCACACCAAGAGCCTCTATGACTCACCTCCCAGAGTAGTGGAAATAAAAATAAAAATAAACAAATGGGACCTAAATAAACTTAAAAGCTTTTGCACAATAAAGGAAGCTATAAGCAAGGTGGAAAAGTAGTTATCAGAGTGGGACAAAATAATAGAAAATGAAACAATGGACAAAGAATTAATCTCCAAACTATACAAGCAGCTCATGAAGCTCAATACCAGAAATATTAATGACCCAATCAAAAAATGGGCCAAAGAACTAAGCAGACATTTCTCCAAAGAAGCCATACAGATGGCTAAGAAACACATGAAAAGATGCTCAACATCACTCATTATCAGAGAAATGCAAATCAAAACCACAATAAGATACCATCTCGTGCCAGTCAGAATGGCTGTCATCAAAAATTCTACAAGCAATAAACACTGGAGAGGGTGTGGAGAAAAGAGAATCCTCTTACACTGTTAGTGGGAATGCAAACTAGTACAGCCTATATGAAGAACAGTGTCGAGATTCCTTAAAAAAAAAAAAAAAAAAAACCTGGAAATAAAACCGCCATATGACTCAGCAATCCCACTGCTGGGCTTACACACCCAGGAAACCAGAATTGAAAGATACATACCTCAATGTTCATTACAGCACTGTTTACAATAACTAGGACATGGAAGTAACCTAGATGTCCATGGGCAGACAAATGGATAAGAAAGCTGTGGTACATATACACAATGGAATATTACTCAACTATAAAAACAGAATGCATTTGAGTCAATTCTAATGAGGTGGATAAGCTGGATCCTATTATACAGAGTGAAGTAAGTCAGAAAGACACACCAATACAATATATTAATGCATATAAATGGAATTTAGAAAAATGCTAACGATGACCCTAGACACAAGACAGCAAAAGAGACACAGTTGTAAAGAACAGATATTTGGACTCTATGAGAGAAGGCAAGGGTGGGAGGATATGAGAGAATAGCACTGAAACATTTACATTGCCAAAGGTAAAAAGGATGACCAGCATAAGTTCAATACATGAAACAGAACACTTAAAGCTAGTGTTCTGGGACAACTCAGAGGGATGGGGTGGGGAGGGAAGTGAGAGGGTGGTTCAGGATGGGGTGACATTTGTACACCTGTGACTGATTCATCTCAGTGTATGGCAAAATCCACCACAGTATTACAAAGTAATTAGCCTCCAATTAAAATAAATAAATGAAGTTTAAAAAAGATTATATTTTATTGTAAACTTCATCTCAATGCTAGAAATATTTACCTACCATCTTCTACTCCTGGTTTCTGACACTCTGGTTACATAAACCCATGGATACTTCAGCAGAATAACTTTTAGTTTCTAATTAGCCCCATGGAAGCACATTTGGGGATTGAATTACTTATTTGACTAATATTTATCAAGTACTTACTATGTTCCATGTTCTATTATAGATGCTTAGAATATACTGGGGAACAAGATAAATGGGATCCTTTCTCTCAGAAACCTCATACTCTAGTGAGTGGAGACAGAATCTAAATACATAAGCAAGTAAATATATGTCAGAGAGTGGTATGAACCTAGGGAAAATAAATAAATAAAAAATGCTAAAGAGACATAAAAAGATAGATACTGTACTCTTACAGATATATCACTTTGGAAAGGCTGGTTTGAACTGATGAAATGATTTGAAATAAGAACGAATAGAGTAGGGAGGTGCACCTCATGGTTCCATGTGGAAAATGTGTCCCAATTCCAGAAACAGGAAGCAAATTCCTGAGGCAGATGCGTGTTTAAGCTGTTAAGATGCTGCAAAAAGACAGCTGGTTAGAGAATGAGTGGGAGAAATGGCAGAGTGAAATTCAGGAAAATGGTATAATCTCACTTAGACTTTACAAAGGTCACTCTGATTACTCATTGGTAAATAGCTAGAAAGGTCACCAATAGAAGGTAGGGGAAATGGCAAAAGCATATGGAAGAAAATAAGAAAAAGAATCTCAGTAAGGATTAGATTGAAGACTTCCAGGGATTACTGTATTGATTTTCTGTTCTCTTTCTCTTCTCTAGAAAATCACAGGAAATTCAACCATTTATCAGCTTCAAGAAGCATTTTTACCAGCACAGCCCCCATGTTTAACCTTTTGTCTTTCAACTAAAGTGAAAACAAATGAACTGTTTTTTGGAATCCTCTAAGAAATAATAGAATTCCAATTAAAACCGTGGATGAATGGAAATAAAGAGGAAGAAGCAAACTGGATTTTCTAGTTTTATTGCATACAATGCCTGCACTTTATTGAGTGATGAGAACTAGTCATGACTTGCCCTCAGCAGCAGGGTGAAAGCAGATGGTGCCCATCTGGAGACAAGGACCCAAAAATGGGTCAGCTCCTTCTTTGATCACTCATCAAACCTACTAGAATGATTTAGAAGAATTTTTCTAATTTATTATTTAACCAATATCATAGGTCTAGCTCATTTTTTTTCCAGAAAGTTATTATGATACCTATGCATCTTTCTTCTTATCCATAAATTAATTTGCTTCCTTTTTGATGACTTTTCTTTCTAGATTTCCAAGCTTCAGAAAAATGTTACTATTTAGCAAACACTTGGTAATTGTTTAAAATAAATTGGACTTTTGATTTAAGATGGTATAACTGGGTGTGCTTGTATAGAAAGACAGACATTTTTAGATAAAGAATAGCTAAGAGTTTGGGAAAACTCAGCAATGGAAAAGAAAATGTTAAAATTTCTGGAAAGTGAATGTCAGTAGAGAAATTTTGGCAACACGGACATTTGAGCTACTGACTAAGGAGATGTACCACTTCAATTACATACATGCAGAATGCTTAATAGATATTTCAGTACATGCTGAACTGCATTACGAAATAAAATGATCCTCTAGACATCAAATGCTACCATAATAAGTAATATTTATTATTATTTATCAGAATTACTTGAAAGATTTTGATTATTGTAAGGGATATTGTATATTTAAGTAACTACTTAATCCTTACAGCCACCTTATGAAGTAATCACTATTAATATTTCTATTTTACAAATAATGAAACAAAAGAAAATAGAGTTTAATTGATGGGTCTAAAGTGACACATAAAGTAGGTGTCCACACTAGGATTTGAGTGCAATCAGATTTGTTCTGAAATCTGAATTTTTAACCACTGTACCACACTACTTCTCTAGAAAATGAAAGAATAAAATTGTACAGGTTTTCAATTATAGGGGTTAACTGAAATTTGACTTGTAATGGTTAACTAATAGTACAAAGACTGGTGATGTATACATTTCTGTACTTCACTTCTCCATGTGGAACTAAAGATGCAAAAACATACAAAAACACATCACAATGATCAAAAAATATACAGAGACAAATTTCTTTTCTGACTACTGTATGATGACATTAAAAACCCAATAACATAAAAACTGCAACATATTTCTACATGATTAGAAATAAAAACACATGCACATAGTATATGGATATATAAACAAATTATAAATATACATACAGATATAAAATAAAAAAGGAAAGAGTATGAACTAAGTATTCAACTTGAGAAGTCAGAAAAATACTGAACCATTAAGAAAATAAAAGAGAGCAAATGATAAAGATTAAAAAGATAAATAATAATAATGAGTCAGTAACAGAACACAATAAAAAGTTGAATAGATTCTTTAAAAAAAAAAAAACAAAACTTTTCCTTTAAAAGTGAAGTGAAATTGTTAATCATTCAGTCCTTTTCAACTCTTTGTGACCCCATGGACAGTAACTTTCCAGTATCCTCTGTCCATGGAATTTTCCAGGCAAAAATACTGGAACGGACTGCCATTTCCTTCTCTAGGGAATCTTCCCCATCCAGGGATTGAACACAGGTTTCCTACATTGCAGGAAGATTCTTATAGTCTGAGCCACTAAGCACACCCCTTCCTTTAAAAAGGACTCATTAAATAGCAGACATTCACCAGGACTGAGTATGAAAAAATAGAATAAGCACAAAGACAATATTAGCGGTAAAGAGATATAATAAATAGAGATAAATATAAACGCAGAAAAATCGAAAGAGAATATAGTACTAACATTGGTGGAATTCTAGAAAAAGTAAATCAGCAAATGAGGACATAAAGAAATGAAAAGACAGATGAATCAATAAATAATAAATTCAATAAATTTTCTTTGCTATATTTACTGAAAAAAAAAGGACCCAAAGGATTGTAGAGAAGTGTTTTACAAAGCTTTTAAGAATTGATAAGCTCAATTTTATATAAATGCTTCCATATAATAAAAAGAGAAATAAAGTTCTTAAGTTCTTTTTAGGGCTAGTACAAAACTGACTGGAGAAGGAAATGGCAACCCACTCCAGTATTCTTGCCTGGAGAATCCCATGAACAGAGGAGCCTGGCAGGCTACTATAGGGTTGCAAGAGTGGGACACGACTTAGCAACTAAACTAAATAACTAACAAAACTGATACCATACCAGAGAAGTAGAGGAAAGTTAGAAAAACACAAGCTGATTTTTTAGATGCATTGATGTAAGTATTCTAAACAACATGTTAGCAAAACAATTTCAGTTGTATAGGAAACATTGCTGATATTTTTCAATGAGCTAGTAATTACTCTGGGGATGAAGTTATAGTTTAATATAAATATTTATGGAAGCATTCCTCAAAATAAGAGGTTAAAAAATTCTATTCAATTTTGCACTAAATTTCAAGATTATAAAATGAAAGCTAAAATTATAAACTAAAAAAATTTGAAGCCCAAGAAACAAAGCCATCACTGTTTCTGAAAATATGATTTTATACATTGAACATTTTTTAAAGGAATAATATAATCCTTTAATTTGCAAGAACTGAGATTAATATACAAAATTTAATAGCATTCTTGTATTCAAAATACAACCAATTCAATACTTTTTAAAATTAATTTATTTTAATTGGAGGATAATTGCTTTACAATATTGTGATGGTTTTTGCTATACATAAACATGAATCAGCCATAGGCATACATGTGTTCCCCTCATCTTCTACCCCTCTCCCACCTCTCTCTCTACCTTTTCCCTATAAGTTGCCCTAGTACTCCACCTTTGGGTGCTCTACTTCATGCATCAAACTCACTGGTATCTGTTTTACATATGTTAATGTATATGTTTCAGTACTATTCTGTCAAATCATTCCAACCTTGCCTTCTTCAGTTGAGTCCAAGAATCTGTTCCTTGTATTTGTGTCTCCTCTGCTGCTCTGCATGTAGAATCATTGGTATTATCTTTCTAAATTTCATTTATATGTGTTGATATACAGTATTTGTCTTTTTCTTTCTGACCTACTTTACTCTGTATAATAGGCTCTAGATTCATCCACCTTTTTAGCATTGACTCAAATACATTTATTTTTACAGCTGAATAATATTCCATTGTGTATATGTACTACAACTTCCTTATCCACTCATCTGCTGATGGACATCTAGGTTGCTTCCATGTCCTAGCTTTTGTAAATAGTACTGCAGTGAACATTAGGGTACATGTGTCTCTTTCAATTCGGATTTCCTCAGGGTATATGCCCAGCAGTGGGATTGCAGGGCTATATGGCAGTTCTATTCTCAGTTTTTTTTAAAGGAATTTTCACACTGTTCTCCATAGTGGCTGTACCAGTTTGCATTCCCACCAACAGTGTAAGAGGGTTCCCTTTTCTCCACATCCTCTCCAGCATTTATTGTTTGTAGATTTTTTGGTGAGATAACAGCCATTCTGACTGAAACAAGATGATAGCTCACTGGAGTTTTGATTTGTATTTCTATAATAATGAGAGATATTGAGCATCTTTGTGTGTACCTATTAGTCACCTGTATTTCTTCTTTAGAGAAATGTCTGTTTAGATCTTTTGCCCTTTTTTGAATGGGTTGTTTGCTTTTCTGGTATTTAGCTGAATGAGCTGCTCATATAGTTTGGAGATTAATGTTTTGTCAGCTGTTTTGTTTGCTATTATTTTCTCCCATTCTGAGGTCTGTTTTTTCACCTTGTTCATAGTTTTCCTTCATTGTGCAAAAACTTTTATGTTTAATTTGGTCCTATTTGCTTATTTTTGTTTTTATTTCTATTAACCTGGGAGCCAGATCATAGATGATCTTGATGTGATTTATTTTAGAATGTTCTGCCTGATTTTTTCTAAGAATTTTATAGTTTCAGGTCATACGTTTAGGTCTTTAATACATTTTGAGTTTATTTTTGTGTATGGTGTTAGATAATATTCTAGTTTGATTTTTTACACATGGTTGACTAGTTTGCCCATCACCATTTGAAGAAACTGCCTTTTCCCCATTGAATATTTTTACCTCTATTGTGAAAGATAAGGTGTCCATAGGTGCTTGAATTTATCTCTGGACTTTCTACTTTGTTCTGTTTACCCATATTTTTTTTGTCTTCATGCCAGTACCATACTGTTTTGATGACTGTAGCTTTGCATTATAGCCTGGAGTAGGGAAGATTGATTCCTAGAGTCCCATTCTTTTTTTTTCAAGATTATTTTGGCTATTCAGGGTCTTTTGTATTTCCATACAAATTGTGAAATTATTTTTTCTAGTTCTGTGAAAAGTATCATTGATTATTTGATAGGGATTTCATTGAATCTATAGATTACTTTGGGTAAATACTCATTTTTGCTATACTGATTCTTCCAATCCAAAAAAAATGGTATATTTCTCCATCTATTTGTGTCATCTTTGAATTCATTCATCAATATTTTATAGTTTTCTGATACAGATCTTTTGTTTTCTTAGGTAAATTTATTCTTAAGTACTTTATTCTTTTTATTGCAATGATGAATGTGATTGTTTCCTTAATTACTCTTTCTGATATTTCATTGTTAGTATATAGAAATGCAAGGGATTTCTGTATATTGATTTAATTCTGCAACTTTAATATATTCATTGGTTTTCTGGTGGCATCTTTGGGGTTTTCTGTGTAGAGAGCATGTCATCAGGAAATGGTGAGTTTTGCTTTTCTTCCAATCTAGAGTCATTTTACTATTTTTTTCTTCCCTGGTTAGGACATTTAAAACTATGTTGAACAGTAGTGGTGAGAATGGTCACCCTTGTCTTGTTCCTGATTTTGGAGAAAATATTTTGACTTTTTTGCCATTGAGAATAATGTTTGCTGTTGGGTTTGTCATATATGGCTTTCACTATGTTGAGTTATGTTCCTTCTATGCCTAGTTTTTCATAGAATTTTGTATCATAAATGGGTATTGGATTTTGTCAAAGGCTTTCTGTGCATCTATTCAAATAATCATAGCTTTTTATCCTTTAATTTGTTAATATGCAGTATTGCATTGACTGATTTGTGAATATTGAAGAATCGTTTTATCCCTGGAATGAAACCCATTGGTAATGATATATGAGCTTTTTGATATGTACTTGGATTCTGTCTGACAGAATTTTTTTAGGTTTTGAATATTTGAGGCATCTATGTTCATTAGTGATACTGGCCTGCAGTTTTCCTTTTTTATAGCATCTTTGTCTAGTTTTGGTATCAATATGATAATGGTCTCACAGAATGGGTTTAGGATTTTTCCTTACTCTGCAATATTCTGGAAGAGTTTGAGTAGGATAGGTGTTAGCACCTCTCTAAATTTTTGGTAGAATTCATTTGTGAAACCATCTGGTTCTGGGATTTTATTTGTTGGAAAATTTTTGAGTATAGCTTTGATTTTCATGCTTGTGATTGGTCTGTTCACATTTTCTATTTCTTCCTGCTTTAGTTCTGGAAAGTTATAACTTTCTAAGAATTTCTCCCTTTCTCCCAAGTTGCCCATATTATTAGCATATAGTTGCTCATAGTAGTTTCTGATGATTGTATTTCTGTGTTGTTTGTTGTAATTTCTTCATTTTCATTTTGAATTTTATTGATTTGGGTCTTCTTCCTTCTTTTGTTGGTGATTCTGGTAAACAGTTTGTCTATTTTGTTTACCTTCTCAAAGAATGATCTTTTAGCTTTATTGACCTTTGCTATAGTCTCCTTCAATTCTTGGTCATTAAATTCTGATCTGATTTTTACTTTTTTCTTTCCTTCTACTAAGTTTTTGTTGTTGTTGTTCTTTCTCTGGTTGCTTTTTGTTTAAGGATAGATTTTCATTTGATGTTTCTTTTGTTTCTTGAGGTAGACTTATATTGCTATTAACTTCCCTCTTAGGACTGCTTATTGAATCCAACAGATTTGGAGTCATCTTGTTTTCATTGCCATTTGTTTCCCTGAATATTTTTATTTCCATTTTGATGTCTTCAGTGATCTGTTGGTTATACAGAAGCGTGTTGGCTAGTTTTCATATGTTTGTGTTTACTGTAGTATTTTTTTCTGTAGTTTATATCTAAACTTACAGAATTCTTATCAGAATGTATGCTTGAAATTATTTCATTTTTTTTTACTCAGAATAAAAACTTTATTTTTTTTGTTTTGTTTCTCAGAATGTGAGCAGCAAGGAATGTATAACTCTCAAAACAAATCTAGCATTTTTCACGTTTACAGATTTTTTTTTTCAGTTTCGCCAGATGTTACAAACCTAAATCACTGTTTTCAAAAGCTGGATCCTCTCTGGTATTATTGCATCATTACCATCTTTATAAAGGAATTATATTTCCCTTTCGAATAAATTTTTTTTTCTGTGTACGCCAATATACCATTGAACAAAAGGCCCAAGAAAACTTCTGAACAATCAGGGTACAGAATTTCTTTAATATAAATACAGACGGATGGGGATAAATAATATTTAAAACTTAGATTATTCAATGCTTGCAAAAAAATATAAATAAATCTGACTTCACCGGCATACACACACGGAAAGACGTACACTTAGTCATCCTTGTACAGGGAGCCCCTGTCTCAAAGCGCCTTTGATTTTTTCTCGCTCTTTGCAAGAAGTGCAATAAAGAAAAACACCTAAAAATTAAAAGTAATTGCTTCCCCTCGGGAGCCATAATGTAAGAAAAAATTCACATTGAACAACTCGGCTAGAAAATTTGTTCATATACCCTGTTTCTGATCAAAGAGCAGAGAAGGTAAAGGGTGCAAGGCCAGCAGCCCAGCGAGGGGCAGGAGCAGATACATACCGCTACTGATACCGACAGCCATTCCAGCAACAAGATTGCTACGTCACATAAACCATAAAAACGTGTTACCAAAAAAACAAAATGGGTGGTGGGAGAGCGGGGGGGGGGTGGAGGGGGGGGACTCTCCTGGCGCGCAGCCTCAAGCCCACTATCACAGATGGGTGAGCTTGGGGGCTTCCTGAATTCTTCCCTGAGAAGGATGGTGGGCGGTAAGGTCCGTGTAGGTTGGATGTGGGTCCCCTGGCCCGGGCCCGTGATGGTGACCACTACCCAGTGGCCCAGTGCCCCCATAGTCCATGGCAGCCGAGGCGGCGTGGGGCAGGTGAGTTAGGCCAAAGAGAGGCGGGCCAGAGTTGCTCATGGGCTCCACATAGCTGCCCCCCACAAAGACGGGGCTTCCCTGTAAATGTGGAGTCCCATAGCTGCCGTTGCCCTGCAGGCCATGCGCGTGTGGATCATAGTCGGGTGTGCCCCCTGCGCCCGCCCCTGCCGCAGTGTATCGCTTCTGTGGAGGCTGCGGCGGTGCGCAGCTGGGCAGAGGTGCGGGGTAGAGGCTGGGGGCAACCCATAGGCGCCCTGAGGGGGTTTGGAGAAAGGCGGGGGCGACTGGGGCTCATATGGGACACTGTTAACCAGCGAATGCATAGAGTTCAGATAACCGCCAGGGCCGGAGGGCACAGGACTGCGACTTGGGGACTGACCCCCTGATGACGTCAGCATGCCCTTGCCCTTCTGATCCTTCTTGTACTTCATGCGTCGATTCTGGAACCAGATCTTGATCTGGCGCTCAGTGAGGTTCAGCAGGTTGGCCATCTCCACCCTGCGCGGCCTGCACAGGTAGCGGTTGAAGTGAAATTCCTTCTCTAGTTCCACCAGCTGTGCGCTTGTGTAGGCCGTGCGCGCCCTCTTGGATGATGCCTGCCCAGGTGGGCTCTTGTCACCTGCGCAGCTCTCCCCTGAGCTGGAGCCGCTGGTTTTCTGCTTTGTGTTTTGCCGAGACTCTTTCATCCAGGGGAAGATTTGTTTGGCCCCGGTGGGCGGGCGAGTTGAGTAGGGGGCTCTTGGCTGCACTGGCGGGGGTGGGGTTGCTGCTGCCATTCTGGGGTGGAGAGACTGAAGAGGGGGGCGGGGGCGCGGCAGGGGTGGGCGCAGGGGGCTGCGGCGGGGCTGGAGGCTGCGGAGGGGCAGGGGGGCAGCCTGGGGTGGCGGTGGGGCCAGGGGCGGCTCGCCGAGAACCGGAGGCTGGCTGGGTGGACCGCTCAGGGTGCGCAGACAGGCCTCGCTCAGCTCGTGCGCCTTGGGGTGGTTCCCGGCATTTGCAGGCGACTGGAGTGAACAGGCGGGTCGGTGATACTCGCCATCCGCGCCCAGCGCTGTGGATGCCGGGTACGGCTGCTGATTGGCATTATAACCAAACCCGTTGGCTGCCTGGTAAGGGTAGCCACCGTAGATCGCCGAACTGTCGTAGTAGGTCGCTTTTTGCACCGCATTGTTTCACTATCTTGATTGCACACAGGGGCTTGACACCCGTGAGGGCGCACATTGGCACGCCCCCCGCGGTCACGTGACTCTCCGCAGCCAATGGCCTCCCCGCGCAGACCTTAACTTCTGACGAGCTCGGGCTCGGGCGCAGGCTCGGTGGCCTGGCCGGGTCCCCTTGGCCCGGGATGGGTACCGACCCTCAGCATTGGCCGAGACGGCGGGCGGGAGGGAGACCCCGAGGCCCGGACGTCGCGGTGCAGAGCGTGGCCGCCTTGCTGCTCCGGCACGGCTAGCCCAGGGCGGACTCAAATTATTTCATTATTTTAAAAATTTACCAAAGATCAAATTTCCAACATCTTTTTGATCATAGAAAAAGCAAGAGAATTCCAGAAAAACATCTACTTCTGTTTCATTGACTACACTAAAGCCTTTGACTATGTGGATCACAACAAATTGTGGAAAAATTCTTAAAGTTATGGGAATAGCAGGCTGCCTTACTTGCCTTCTGAGAAATCTGCATACAGGTCAAGAAGCAATAGTTACAACCAGACATGAAATAAAGGACCAGTTCCAAATTGGAAAAGGAGTATGTATTATCTGTATATTTTCAATCTGCTTATTTAATTTATATACAGAGTACATCATGAGAAATGTCAGACTGGATGAGGCAAAAGGGAATTAAGTTTGCTGGGAGAAATATCAATAACCTCAGGTATGCAGATGACTCTAACCTTATTTCAGAAAGTTAAGAGTAACTAAAGAGTCTCTTGATGAAGGTGAAAGAGGAGAATGAAAAAGCTGAATTAAAACTCAACATTCAAAAAGTGAAGATCATGGTTTCTGGTCCCATCACTCCATATCAAATAGATGGTGCAAAAACGGAAACAGTGACAGGCTTTATATTCCTGGGCTCCAAAAATCACTGTAGATGGTGACTGTATCCATGAAATTAAAAGATGCTTGCTCCTTGGAAGAACAGCTATGATAAACTGAAACAGTGTACTAAAAAGCAGAGATATCACTTTGCCAATAAAGGTCTGTATAGTCAAAGCTATGGTTTTTCAAGTTGTCATGTATGGATGTGGCATCTGGACCATAAAGAAAGTTGAGTGCCAAAGAACTGATGGTTCTGAACTGTGGTGTTGGAGAAGACTCTTGAGAGTCCCTTGGACAACGAGGAGATCAAATTAGTCTATCCTAAAGGAAATCAGTCATGAATATTGTTTGGAAGGACCAATGCTAAAGCTAAAGCTCTAATCCTTGAGTGACATTTTGCAAAAAATAAACTCATTATAAAAGATCCTGATGTTGGGGCAGATTGAAGGCAAATGGGGAAGGGGACAACAGAGGATGAGATTGTTGAATGGCATCACCAACTCAATGGACATGAGTTTGAGCAAGTTCCAGGAGATGCTGAAGGACAGTGAAGCACTGCATGCTGCAGTCCATGGTGTTTCAAAGAGTCGGACATGACTGAACAACTAAACAACAATGAAAGGTAGATTTGTGGCTTAGAATTTGATCTATTTTGGAGAATGTTCCATGTACAATTGAGAAAAATTGAAATCCATTATTTTTCTGTGAAATGCCCAGAGATATCAATTATACCCAGGTCTTACTGGTTCAATGTATTGCTTAAAATTTGTGTTTCATTGTTAATTTTCTGTCTGGATGATCGGGCCATTGATGTTAGTGGTGTATTAAATAAAGTCCCCCACTATTATTGTGTTACTGTCATTTTCCCTTTAATATTTGTTATCATTTGTCTTACATACTGAGGCTCTCCTATGTTTGGTACATATATGTTTATAATAGCTATATATTCTTCTTGATTGATGTTTGGATTATTTTGTGTGTTTTTTTTTCTTTGTCTCTTACAATGATGTTTATCTTAAAGCCTATTTTTTCTGATGAATATTGATACTCCAACTTTCTTTTGGTCTCTACTTGCATGAAATATCTTTTGCTAGCTACTTATTTTCATTCTGTACGTGTCCTTAAATTTGAGGTAGGTAGCTTGTAGACAGCATACACAGGAGCTTACTTTTTGTATCCATTCATCCAGTTTTTGTCTTATAGCTGGAATGTTTAATCCATTTATATTTAAAGTAATTATTGATATGTATAATCCTGTTACCATTTAATTTATTGTTTTGGATTCTTTTAATAAAACTTTTCTGTGTTTCCTGCCTAGTTAAGATCCTTTAGCATTTGTTGAAGAGCTGCTTTGGTAGTGCTGAATTCTCTTGGGTTTCGCTTGTCTATAAAGCTTTTGGTTTCTCCTTTGAATCTGAATGAGATGTTTGCTGGGTAGAGTAATCTTGGTTGTAAGTTTTTTCCCTTTCTTCACTTTAAGTGTATCCTGCCATTTCCTTCTAGCCTGCAGAGTTTCTGTTGAAAGATCAGCTGTTTTCCCTATGGGGATCTCCATTTATATTATTTGTTACTATTCCCTTGCTGCTTGTAATATTTGTTCTTTGTGTTTAATATTTGCTATTTTGATTAATATATCTTTTTTTCAATTTATTAAAAGAATATTTATTTTTTTATTGTTTTTGCCATGCAATGTCATGATATCACCATGGGTTTACATATGCTCCCCCTCCAGAACCCCCCTCTCTCCTCCCTCCCCCCTGGGAAATCTCGCTGCACCAGCCCCGAGCATCAATCCTGGGCTGGCGATTGATTACACATATGATAATTAACTTGTTTCAATGCCCTTCTCTCATATCATCCCACCCTTACCCTCATCCACAGCGTCCACGAGTATATTCTATACATCTGCGTTCCTTTTGCTGCCTCGCATGTTGGGTTCTCGTTACCGTCTTTCTAAATTCCATATATATGTGTTAATATACTCTATTGTTGTTTTTGCTTCTGGCTTACTTCACTCTGGATAATGGGCTCCAGTTCCGTCCATCTGAGTAGAATTGCTTCAAATGAATTTTTTTTTAATGCTGAGTAATATTCCATTGTGTATATGTACCACAGCTTTCTTATCCATTTGTCAGTTGATGGGCATCTAGGTTGCTTCCATGTCCTCGCTATTGTAAACAATGCAGCGATGAACATTGGGGTACACGTGGCTCTTTCAATTCTGGTTTATAGCCAATGAAGCAACGGACAAACAATTAATCTCAAAAATATACAAGCAACTCCTGCAGCTCCATTCTAGGAAACTAAACAACCCAATCAAAAAGTGGGCCAAAGAACTTAACAGACATTTCTCCAAAGAAGACATAAAAATGGCTAACAAACACATGAAAAGATGTTCAACATCACTCATTATCAGAGAAATGCAAATCAAAACCACAATGAGATATCACTTTACACCAGTCAGAATGACTGTAATCCAAAAATCTACAAGTAATAAATGCTGGAGAGGATGTGGAGAAAAGGGAACTCTCTTACACTGTTGGTGGGAATGCAAACTAGTACAGCCACTATGGAAAACAGTGTGGAGGTTCCTTAAAAAGCTGCAAATAGTCCTGCCATATGACCCAGCAATCCCACTGCTGGGCATATACACCGAGGAAACCAGAATTGATCAATATATCTTTTGGCATGTTTTTCCTTGGGTTTACACTGTATGGGACTTTCTGGGCTTCTTGGACATAGGTGGCTGTTTCCATCCCCATTTTAGGAAAATTTTTGACTATTATCTTCTCAAATATATTCTCATGCCCTTTCCTTTTGTTTACTTCTTCTGGGATGTCTATGATTTGAATACTGGGGTGCTTAACATTGTCCCAGAAGTTTCTAAGGCTGTCATCTTTTATTTTTATTCTTTTCTCTGCTCTGTTTCATTTATTTCCATCATTTTATCTTCCAGCTCACTTATCCTTCTTTCTGCCTCAGTTCTTCTACTGTTGGTTCCCTCAAGAGTGTTTTTAATCTCAGTTATTACATTGTGCATTATTGATTGACTATGCTTGTTTCTTCTGGATCCTTGTTAAACATTTCTTGCATCGTCTCAATCCATGTTTCTGGTTCATTTATATTTATCTCCTTTTGTTTTCAAGATTTTAGATAATTTTTACTATCATTGTTGTGAATACTGTTTTCTTTTTTTTTTTTAAATTTGAATTTTATTTATTTTTTGCAAATGTTTTATAATAGGTTTGTTATTTTTATTTATTATTTTGTTTTATTATTATTTTAATGGGATATAATTGCTTTGTTAGTTTCTGCTCTACAATAAAATGAATCAGCTCTAAGTATACATATATTCTCTCCCACTAGAGCCTCCCTCCCATCTCAACCCCATCCCACCCCGCTAGGTCATCACAAAGCACCGAGCTGAGCTCCCTGCACTATCCTGCAGCTCCCCACTAGCTATCTGTTTTACCCATGGTAGTGTATGTATGTTAATCTTTTTTTTTTTTTTTATTTTTTTATTATTGTTTTTGCCATACATTGTCATGATATCACCATGGGTTTACATATGCTTCCCCTCCGGGTCCCCCCTCCCTCCTCCCTCCCCCCCGGGAAATCTCGCTGCACCAGTCCCGAGCATCAATCCTGGGCTGGCGATTGATTAGACACATGACAATTAACATGCTTCAATGCCCTTCTCCCATCTCATCCCACCCTTACCCTCATCCACAAAGTCCACAAGTCTATTCTATACATCTGCGTTCCTTTTGTTGTCTCCCATGTTGGGTTCTGGACGAAACTGGAGCCCATTATCCAGAGTGAAGTAAGCCAGAAGCAAAAACAACAATACAGTGAATACTGTTTTCAAGTAGCCTCCCTATCTCCTCCTCTCTTGTTTGGTTTGGTGGGTTTTGTCATGTTCCTTCACCTGCTAGATATTTCTCTACCTTTTCATTTTGTTTAGTTTTCTGTGCTTACTCTCTCCTTTCTTCAGACTGGAAGTTTGCCAGTTCAGTCATTCAGTCACTTGAGACTCTTTGCATCCCCATGAATCGCAGCATGCCCAGCCTCCCTGTCCATCACCAACTCCTGGATTCTACCCAAACCCAAGTCCATAGAGTTGGTGATGCCATCCAGCCATCTCATCCTCTGTTATTCCCTTCTCCTTTTGCCCCCAATCCTTCCCAGCATTAGGGTCTTTTCCAGTGAGTCAACTCTTCGCATGAGGTGGCTAAAGTACTGAAGTTTCAGCTTCAACTCCTCTGACCTTCTAATGAACACCTGGGACTGATCTCCTTTAGGATGAACTGGTTGGATCTCCTGGCAGTCCAAGGGACTCTCAAGAGTCTTCTCCAACACCACAGTTCAAAAGCATCAATTCTTCAGCACTCAGCTTTCTTCACCATCCAACTCTCATATCCATACATGACTACTGGAAAA
Source organism: Antilocapra americana (assembly GCA_007570785.1). Classification (NCBI taxonomy): domain Eukaryota; kingdom Metazoa; phylum Chordata; class Mammalia; order Artiodactyla; family Antilocapridae; genus Antilocapra; species Antilocapra americana. Next base: position 45,790,739 of record ML663009.1, on the reverse strand, counting down.
ACCATAGCCTTGACTAGATGGACCTTTGTTGACAGACTAATGTCTCTGCTTTTCAGTATGCTATCAAGGTTGGTTATAACGTTCCTTCCAAGGAGTAAGTGTCTTTTAATTTTATGGCTGCAATCACCATCTACAGTGATTTTGGAGCTCCAAAAAATAAAGTCTGCCACTGTTCCCCACATATTTGCCATGAAGTGATGGGACCAGATGCCATGATCTTAATTTTCTGAATGTTTAGCTTTAAGCCAACTTTTTCACTCTCCTCTTTCACTTTCATCAAGAGGCTTTTTAGTTCCTCTTCACTTTCTGCCATAAGGTTGGTGTTGTCTGCATATCTGAGGTTATTGATATTTCTCCCAGAAATCTTGATTTCAGCTTGTGCTTCTTCCAGCCCAGAATTTCTCATGATGTAGTCTACATATAAGTTAAATAAGCAGGGTGACAATATATAGCCTTGACGTACTCCTTTTCCTATTTGGAACCAGTCTGTTGTTCCATGTCCAGTTCTAACTGTTGCTTCCTGACCTGCATACAGGTTTCTCAAGAGACAGATCAGATGGTCTGGTATTCCCATCTCTTTCAGAATTCTCCACAGTTTATTGTGATCCACACAGAAAGTTGTTGTTTCTCTTAATTGTAGAGCCTGCTCCTTGTGGTTAGGGTTTGACTAGTGGCTTGTTAAGTGGAACTTGTTTCTGTGTTCTGGTGGATGGTGCTGGATCTCATCTCTTTCCAGGGCAGTGTAGAGTCCAGTAGAGCGTTTTGGAGTGTCTTCAGATTTGCTATGGCTTTGGGCATCCTTTATTTTAATATCAAGGATTGTGTTTCTGTTTTCCTGGAGGATTAGCATGGGGTGTCTTGCACTGGAGCCTGCTGGTTCTTCGGTGAAGTTTGGTCTCAGTGTAGGCATGGAGGATTTTGGATTTTGGATTGACTCTTCCATATGTTGTTATTCCCTGGGCCAGGGGTTCTGTAATTATATAAAGTTCTGGAGTTGAGTCTCCTCTCTCTGGGTTTCAGTCCCAAACACTTACAGTCTCATCAAGACTTCTCCATCCACACAACACAGAAGACAAAAACCCTAGGTTAATGGTGAAACAACTCTTCATAGCCAGGAACACCTAAAAAGATTCATATAGTTATATAGAAATTAAAAGAAGGAGGAAGGAGATAGAGGTGACCAGGAGGAGAAAAGGGAGAGTCAAAAGTGAAGACAGCAATCAAGCCAGTAATCAAATCCATAAGTAAAAAAGGATACTAAAATTTAAACTATTAAAGATGCAAAATTAAAAACAGAAGATCAAAAAGCAGAAATTAAAAACCTACAATGAAAATTAGACTCTCAGAAGTACAATATAAAAGAAATTGGACATATATACATATATATGGAATTTATTTAAAATAGTTTCTTTTTCATGAGAGATAAAAGTAAGCTATAAAAATAAAAATTAAAGGCATAATAGAAAACCATACTAGAACAGTTTGAGGGAAAAAAGAAAAAGTGGAGGTGAAAAAAAGGGGAAAAAAGCAAAGAGAAAAAAATGGATTAAAAATTAAGGAAATTAAAGACAATAAAATTTAAAAAATGATAATAATGAAATAGATATATATCTAGGAAAATTTCTGTAGCTGTTGTGGGCAATGAGGGGTCAGTTCACCATCAGATATGTCCTTGTTCTAGCTTGTACTTGTTCTCAGTGTCTACAGTTGCTCCTCAAATGCACAGTCTCAGCCTAACCGCAAGATTTTAAACTGTTGTACCTGCTACTTCTGGGGCCATTCCTGCTTCTCTTCTTTGCTTTGGTTGTCCTTCTCTGCTTGAAATTCTCCAGTTTCTGATCTCTGCCCTGACACCAAAGGGGAAAAATGATCACTTATTTGGGCTCACTTGCTCAGTTGTGTTGTGGAGAGGGAGAGAAACTGCAAACAAACACATGTGTAGGAAGTGCTTGAAGTGGATGGATCATACAGGGGTGGCCACAGCCCAAGGCAGCATGCACCTCCTAGGTCCAAGCCCCTCAGACTCCCTTCTATGCTAACAGGGCACAAGTGGGCTGTGCATCTCCTCAAGGTCTCAGTCTGTGACACTCCCAGTAGATATGAACTGTCAAAGATCCCAAGAAGACATGATTAGCAACTGATGGCCTGCTCTCAGTTTGGCAGGACATGCAATCTCTAGGGCTGAGTTTGTAGCAGCTCCTTGCCTTCCACCTCTGGCTATTGCATACTTGCCTCTCTGCCTTGAGGAAGGGCCATAAATACCCCTCCCCACCCCGTTCTCTCTGTGCTATGTCATATTAGTCCCCTCAGAGTGTCGTCGTGGCATTCAACCCCAGTCCTCTCCATAAAGACCCCGCCAATGCAGCCTGCACCTGGGTACTCAACCTCCACTTGCTGTGAGTGGCACAAACATGTGAGCTGCTTCTCATAATTGCCACTTGGCTTGATTTCTGTGGTAATTTTGTCCTTGTCCTGTTCTTGCATCATCTTGTGACTGCCCCCTAAGAAGTACTTTTTGCCTTTTTTTTGCAAGACTCTCCTTGCAAAAGCAGCAAATATAAAATACTTTAAGAAAATTTTAAACAAATAGTTGCAAAGTATATGTGGAAAAATATATTTTTTAAAATATATAAAAGAAGATTTAACTAGAATGAGGTATATATCACTATCACTGATAAGACAAATAAGCATAAAAAGTTTAATATTCTACACAAATTAATCTATAAACTCAACAGAATACCAAAGAAATCCTAACAGTATTTTCTTGAAATCAATAGATTGTTTATACTGTATGTTTGGAAGGAAAAGTATAAGAATAGAAATGAGGATCATGAACAAAATTCATGTTTTGAAGGTAAAACCAATGGATTGGAGAGGATTTTCAGAAAGAAAAACAAAAGAATTAAGTGTTCTACTCCAAATAATTGGAGCAATGAAATTGGCTTGAACGGCTATAAGAATAAAGTGGACAACACTCTCAGAGGAGGTAGGTGGGGAGTGAGGGTTGAAATGTCAAGACTGAGATATCTACTCTCCTACACTGTTGATGGAAATGTAAATTGGTACAGTCTATATGAAGAATAGTATGGAGGTTCCTTAAAAAATATAGTTACCATTGTTGTTGTTATTGTCTGGTTGCAATGTAGTGTCTGACTCTTTGTGACCCCATGAACTGCATCATTTCCTAGAACTTGCTCAAATTCATGCCCATTAAGTTGATGATGCCATCCAACCATCTCATCCAATGTCATCCCCTATTCCTCCTGCCTTTGATCTTTCTGAGCATCAGGGTCTTTTCTGTTGAGAGCCACCATATGATCCTGAAAACACCCTCCTGGGCATATACCCAGAGAAAAACATGGTCCAAAGGGATACATACACCGTAATATTCACTGCAGCAACATTTATAATAATCAAGACACAGACGCAACCTAAATGTCCTTTGACACGGTTATGGATAAAGATGTGGTACATATATACAATGGAATATTACCCAGCCATTAAAAAGAATAAAATAATGCCATTTGCATTAACATGGATGAACCTAGAGGTTATCATCCTGAATGAAGTAAGTCAAACAGAGAAGAAAAAATATCTTATGACATCCCTTACATGAGGAATCTAAAAAATAATGATGCAAATGAATTTGTTTGCAAAACGGAAACAGACTCACAGACACAGAGGGGGAAAAATAAAGTATGGTTGTCATGGGGGGGAAATGGGAAGAAGAGATAGGGAGTTTGGGATGGACATGTACACACTGCTATATTTAAAATAGATAATTAACAAGATCCTACTGAATAGCGCAAGGAACTCTGTTCAATATTATTTTGTAGCCTGATTGCGAGGGGAGTTTGGGAGAGAATGGATACATATATATGTATGGTGAAGGCTCTTTGTTGTCCTCCTGAAACTATTGCAACATTGTTAGCTATATCCCAATATAAAATTAAGTTTAAAAACAAAAGATTTAGATATTTACCAGGCATTTGAATAGATACCTGTTGATGTTAGCTATGTGAATATGATATTCAGGGAACAAGCATAGGCTGAACATTAACATTTCTAGAGCTTTCCTATATAAAACAGTAATGAATACCAAGGCACTAGATGAGGCTGCTAAATAAGTGAGGAAAAATAGAGCAAAGACTAAAGATATTAATAACTTGGCAAGGGTTACTGGGAAAAGTAGCCAGCCTGTGAAGTAGCAAGAGAATCAAGATAGGGTTGCTATTTGAAAGGTACATTAATGCAGAGTTTCAAGAAGAGCTTTAAATACTACTGTGAAATGCTTCCATAGGTCAAAAAAGCTACTGGAGATTAAACATTTAATTTGGCAACAAGTCACTAGTTAAATTAACAGGAATTGTTTGGTAAGGAACTAGAGACAAAGGGTGATTGGAGTTGGTTCAAGATAGAATAAATAACATTTGGATATATCAAGGACAGGCAATGTTTTTAGAGGAGTTATAGGCAATTAAGATCAAAAGAGGAATCTTTTTAATATAGGGTATTATAATGCATTTTTATACTTATAATGATGATGATCGAGCTTCCCAGGCAGTGTTAGCGATAAAGAATCTGCCTGCTAAGGCAGAAGTCCTAGACATGCATGTTCAATCCTTAGGTTAGGAAGATTCCCTGGAGGAGGGTATGGAACCACACTCCATTATTTTTGCCCAGGAAATTCCATAGGCAGAGGAGCTTGACAGGCTTTAGTCCATGGAGCCACAAAGAGTCAGACATGACTGAGAAATTCAGCACACACAGGTAATGATACAATTAAGTGGGAAAATCAGTGATATAAGAGAGCAATGACACTATTGTTAAACAATGTTCTTCAGTAGGTAAGAGTGAGAAAACAGAATGAAATAAGTAATAGCTTGGCATTAGATAGAATTACAGGAGTAAAGGCCAAGTATAGAACACTAGGTAGTTGTAAGTCAGGAGATCTTAAGTCAATATTCTTTGGGATGAAATTATTTGGGAGATTGGGCCCAAAGAGAAGGAAATATTGTTCCAGCATACCACTTTTCCAGATAGATTACCAATATGTATATAGCCAAAAGAAATGTAAATGTTTTTTTATTGGTTCTTTAACATTAAGTTATTAATATTATATGGACAAAGCTCAGAAGATTTGGTTGTGGATGTTGAAGAAAATGAAAATATTAAGAAGTTGATAATATTAAATAAAAATCTGGGTTAAAGATCTTTGTGTGATTGGAGGTTAGAAAAGATGTAAGGAATTGTATAAGGGCAACTATATTCAGTTTACATAGAAGAGGATTAAGTAATACTGATGGAAGAAGAAATTAGGGTTAAATATAGTATTCCATATAAAAATGAATTAAAAATAATTGAAATTATTATATCAAATATTCAGTAGAATAGACAATAAATGAGGAAATTTAAATGAATTGCATCTCAGTTTTCATGAGTTAGTCTATGGCTTTGTTTGTATTTAATTTTAAAGAAACTAGATGGTAAAATATATAAATAGAAATTCTCATGTTATTGAGAATTCTGAAGGTTATCACTAGGAAACAGCAACATAAATGATTTAAGAAAGTGACATGTAGCATGCAGATATCAGATGAGGAGAGATGTATTGGAGAATATAGTCTTTATTAAACCCTTTACTACTGAGATAGTTGACTTAGGTATGCATTAATTTGATAAAGCATTTTAAAATGCTAATTTATCCACACTTAAATACTGTATAGCCATAAAAATGAGATAGTTCTTAATATGTTGACTTTTTTAAAGTTTTTCATACATCATCAAATTTAAAAAAGTTATTTATAATATGGAAAAGAAGTTATGGGTTTTTATCTATTGCTGAGTAACAAACTACCCCAATACTCAGTGGCTTAAAGCAATAAGCACTGACCATTATTCAGAAGTTGACCAGTTAACTGGGTGTTTCATGTCTCTGGGATTACTCACAGGTCTGAAATTATTTGCACATAGGGCAAGCATGTCTACTGAAATTGGTGGGACTGCTTATATTTTTGGAAAGCACCTGGTTTTGGAAAGTTTAAAGTTGGTTAACATGACCTTGGCTGAGACAAGAGGATTCTCCACCTCATCATGTCTCTTATTCTCTAGGAATCTAGGCCAGATTGATTCAAATGGAGGTTCAGGAATCCAAGGTGGAGAAGTACACAATGCTTCTGAAGACCTGGGCTCAGAATTGCACAATGTCTCTCTACTACATCATGCTGGCCAAAACCAAGTTACAAGGCCAGGCTGTAGTCAGAACAAAGGACATGGATACAAAGAGGCCAATGATTGCAGCCATCAATAAAATCAGTATTGTATTATATGTTTTTTTAAATTATAGAAAAAATTCACAAACTGAACATATCATTGTGCTATATTTTTATAGTATTATATGTATTTTTGTAGTATGAAATTAAGAAAGTTGTATCTACTGCATTTCACACCATTTACTATTGCTTAATTCTCATACAGACATCTATCAATTATTCTAAGAAATTTTAAAGAGTTTTTTGTGTATTTAATAAATAAAAATATACACATGAATCTCATGGATAAACAATAACCAGAACTGACGAATAGCAGATGAGGAGAGAAGTAAAGAGATACTCTACTTCTGAATTTTTAAAACTGTTTCGCAGTTCAGTCAGTTTCTTTTCCCCCACCTCCACCAAGTTTTCCAAGTTCACACATCATTTCTGGGGTTGAGCAGGCATCAGTAAAATGAGGCATCCCTACCATTTAGTGGCAAAGACGGGGCATAGCAAGAAATAAGGGTTGATTTGACTTATTGTGTTAAAAATAGACTGGAAGGCAGAACATATAAACTTAAGTTTATGCCTCTGTGTGTGTATTTATGCCTGTTTATAAGTATGTATATATGTATTTCATTCTGGTAATTTTGTTACAGTAAGGAGAAAAGGCAGTATTCACTTTCTGTTTTCTAAAGGAGAGAAGCTACATATCAGAGGAAGAATCATATTCTATTCAAGCAAAGAGCAAGAGAATTTGAGCAGCTAAGTTTACTGAAAAGTTAATATCAGCCTACTAGTCCACTGAGAGTAAAGAAAGCAAACTGCTTCATTTTCACTGCCCAGGAAGTCGAAGCAGCAATGGTTGGTGAGTTGTTCCAGTTTTTCCTCTCATTTATGACTGTACTTCAGGAGAGTAACAGCTCAGGAGGAAGATGTAGCAGAGAGGAGAAGGAACCATGAGAGGGTTATGCATCAGACACGACTAATTTGCTCAGATTGTAAAGGATGGCAGCTTCGAGCAAAGTAACAACTATGCTAACAAAGTGCTTTAGAAAATATGTTACAACTTCTTGGAGAAAGTGAAAATGTAGAAAATCTGGACATATGTTCTTGAGCTTCTCGTTGATTTTAGACTTTTCCTTGGATTTATAGTGGCAGAGAAGCAGAAGATATTAAGAAGAAGTGGCAAGAATACACAGAAGAACAATTAAAAAAAAAAAAGATCTTCATGACCCAGATAATTAGAGCCAGACATCCTGGAATGCGAAGTCAAGTGGGCCTTAGGAAGCATCAATACAAACAAAGCTAGTGGAGATGATGGGATTCCAGTTAAGCTATTTCAAATCATAAAAGATGATGCTGTGAAAGTGCTGCACTCAATATGCCAGCTAATTCGGAAAACTCAACAGTGGCCACAGAACTGGAAAAGGTCAGTTTTTATTCCAATCCCAAAGGAAGACCATGCCAAAGAATATTCTAACTACCACACAATTGCACTCATCTCACATGCTAGCACAGTGATGCTCAAAGTTCTCTAAGCCAGGTTTCAACAGTTCATAAACCATGAAATTCCAGATGTTCAAGCTGGATTTAGAAAAGGCAGAGGAATCAGACATCAAATTGCCAACATCCATTGGATCATTGAAAAAGCAAGAGAGCTCCAGAAAATCATCTACTTCTGCTATATTGATTATGCCAAAGCCTTTGACTGTGTGGACCACAACAAACTGAAGAAAATTCTTCAAGAGATGGGAATACCAGACCAACTTACCTGCCTCCTGAGAAATCTGTATGCAGGTCAAGAAGCAACAGTTAAAACAGCACATGGAACAAAAGACTGATTCCAAATAAGGAAAGGAGTACATCAAGGCTGTATACTGTCACTTTGCTTATTTAACTTATATGCAGAGTACAATGTGTGAAATGCTGGGCTGAATGAAGCACAAGCTGGACTCAAGATTGCAGACAGATTTATAAATAACTGCAGATAAGCAGATGACATCACCCTTATGCCAGAAAATAAAGAGGAATTGAAGAGTTTCTTGAAAGTAAAAGAAGAGAGTGAAAAAGCTGGCTTAAAACTCAACATTCAAAAAAATTAGATCATGACATCCAGTTCCATTACTTCATGGCACATAGATGGAGAAACAGTGGAAACAATGGCAGACTTTATTTTGGGGGGCTCCAAAAATCACTGCAGATGGTGACTGCAGCCATGATACTAAAAGACACTTACTCCTTGGAAGAAAAGTTATGACAAACCTAGACAGCATATTATAAAGCAGAGATATTACTTTATCAGCAAAGGTCCATCTAGCCAAGGCTATGGTTTTTCCAGTAGTCATGTATGGATGTGAGAGTTGGACTATAAAAAAACCTGAGCGCTGAAGAATTGATGCTTTTGAACTGGAGTATTGGAGAAAACATTTGAGAGTCCCTTGGATATCCAACCAGTCTATCCTAAAGGAGTTCAGTCCTAAATATTAATCGGAAGCACTGATGCTGAAGCTGAAACTCCAGTAATTTGGCCACCTGATGCAAAGAACTGACTCATTTAAATTTACATCATTCTGATGCTGGGAAAGATTGAAGGTGGAAGGAGAAGGGGACAACAGAGGATGAGATGGATGGCATCACCGACTCAATGGACATGAGTTTGAGTAAACTCCAGGAGTTCGTGATGGACAGGGAGGCCTGGCTTGCTGCAGTCCATGGGGTTGCAATGAGTCGGACACAACTGAGTGACTGAAATGAATTGATACAGTATATATTCATATACTAAATGAAAATCTACTGTATGCTATTTTAATTGCTTCATTTATAGCAGTAAGAAAGATAAATTTCCTATTCATACAGTGTAGTGGGAGTAGCTATATTATAAGCATGCAAAGCAAGCAGTGTAATTCTAGGGAAGGTACACAAGAAAAGAGGATTAGACCATAGAAATAGATATTGTTTTTTGGGGGAAGGGCGTACATGAGTCAAGGTAAACAGTTATGAGAATTCTTTGGGGGTGATATTTCAGTATATATACCTGAATAGCAGAGAGGGAATTGTGCCAAATTTTAAGTCAAAAACATTCTGTTGAAAGAGAAAGCAAGAACAAAGGCTGTGAGTCTGGAATGGTCTTGTCATGTAAAGGGGTAAAAAGATAGGCTGATGTTTCTGGAGAATAGGAAATGAGGGGGAACTGCATGGAGGAGCTGTTAAAGAGTCAGAAAAAGACTGCCATGCTATTTGGGGCCTCTTAGAAAATGTGAAGAAATGTGGATTTTATTTCCAATAGAAAGCCATTAGAATCGTTTAAGCAAAGGAGTGCTATTCATTGAATCAGAAAATCTACTTCTAAGCTATTTAAAGTTTTCAGTTAAGAGATAATAGCTTTTAGTTTGGGGTTGTAGTAATAAAGATGATAGCAAGTAGTTATATTTGGTAGTGATATTGGAGATAAGAGTCAACAGAAACTACAGATGGATTGGATGTGGGCTAACAAAGAGATGAAGGAATTAAGAGTGATTCTTGGTTTTTGATTTGGCAACTGGGTGAAATGTATCAGTTACTGAGCCAGAGCAAACTTGTGGTGAGAGAAATCTTAGGAGAAACAGACTTATAGAAGATGGTATCAGGAGAAATAGATTTATAGGAGATGATGTCAGAAATCCTTCTGTATCATTAGTTTAGAAAATGGTACATCCAAGAGAAAATGTTTAATAAACAAATGATATATAACTAGTGAAATCACAGAGGAATCAGTGATGGGAATAAATCTTGGAATTCATCAGCATGTAGGTAGAATTTAAGATGACGGTACCACCTAGAAGAGGCCACCTAGGGAGAGGTGTTGATAAAGAAAAACAGAGGTTCCACTATAAGTAATCTCACTTTTAGATGTCTGTCAGAAGAGGAAAGACAGTAATGTAGACAGACAGATTTAGAAAGAATGGCTGGAAAATGCAGCATCACAGAAGTCTAGGGAGTATTTTTCAAGAAAGATGTGTCCCACCACGTTAAATGATAAGAAAGCAAAAAATAGTCAGTGGTAACCTTTACAGCAAGTATTTTTATTTAATTGGTGAGGATAATAGCCTTTTTTTTGAATAAAATGAAAAAAAATCAGAGTCGTAAAAATGAAAATAGTGAAAGCAGACAATGCCTTAAAGGACTTGTGCTAAGAAGTGGAGCAGAGTAATTAAAAAATAATGGAAGGGAAAGTATAGTCAAGCGAAAGTGTTCTTAAGGGATAAAATTAACACTAAAGCATGCTGATATGCCAATGGGAATGACACAGAAAGGAGAGAGGGAGAAACTGACTGTAGAGAGCATGGTGGAATAAATGCTTGAGTAAAATTTCTATGTGTGAGGGGAATGAGACTCAGATCAGAGGAAGAATATCCCTTTCTTTTTAGTAGGAGGGGACAAACAAGTAGATAGGTAGAGACATAGATAACTTGATGAACTTGTTGATTAAAATAACAAAATATAATTTTGAGCAGAGTTCCCTCTCCCTGCTGGTTATCCACTTACAATATACCAGTGTGTGCATCTCAGTCACAATCTCCCACCACCTTTCCCCCTAACTCCCGTTAATCAAAAGTTCATTCTCTAATGTTTCCTTGTTTATCTATTTACTTGTTTATTTTTAACTTTGTGAAGTATAGTTGACTTGCAGTGTTGTGTTAGTTTCACTGTACAGCAAGGTGAGTTAGTTATGCATACACATATATACACACTTTTTTAGGTAGTATTCCCATATAGGTCATTACAGGGTATTGAGTAGCATTCCCTGTTCTATATACAGTATTATAATTATTGTATTAGTTATCTCTTCTATATATAGTACTGTGCATATGTCAATCCCAATCTTGCAATTTATCACTCCCTACATTTCCCTTCTGGGAATTACAAGTTTTTTTTATTTACATCTGTGATTCAACTACTCTTTTGTAAATAGATTCATTTGTGCCATGTCTTTAGATTGTACATATAAGTGATATCATATATGTGTCTTTCTCTGTCTGACTTACTTCACTTAATATGACTATTTCTAGATTAATCCATGTCATTCAAAATGGAATTGACTTTTTTTTTGGATAAGCAATATTCCATTCTACATATGTATCACATCTTTTTTATTTATACTCTATCCACGAACATTTAGGTTATTTCCATATTCTGGCCATTGAAAATAGTGCTGTACTGAACACTTCTGAATGAATGTTTTCTCCAGATATATCCTCATATTTGGGATTACTGGATCATATAACAGTTATATTTTTAGTTTTTGATGAAATCTCAATATTGTTCTCCATTGTGGCTCTGCCAATTTATATTTCCACCAATAGTGTAGAAGGGTTCCCTTATCACCACACTCTCTCCAGAATTTATTGATTGTCAGTCAGTTAGTTAGTCAGTTCAGTCTCTCAGTCATGTCTGACTCTTTGTGACCCCATGAACTGTGGTATGCCAGGCCTCTCTGTCCATCACCAGCTCCTGGAGCCCACCCAAACTCTTGTCTATTGAGTCGGTGATGCCATCCAGCCATCTCATCCTCTGTCGTCCCCTTCTCTGCTTGCACTCAATCTTTCCCAGCATCAGGGTCTTTTCAAATGAGTCAGTGCTTCATGTCAGGTGGCCAAAGTATTGGAGTTTCAGCTTCAACATCAGTCATTCCAATGATCACCCAGGACTGATCTTTAGGATGGACTGGTTGTATCTCCTTGCAGTCCAAGAGACTTTCAAGAGTCTTCTCCAACATCATAGTTCAAAAGAATCAGTTATTTGGTGCACAGCTTTCTTTATAGTCCAAATCTCACATCCATACATGACCACTGGAAAAACCATGCCTTGACTAGACAGACCTTTGTTGGCAAAGTATTGTCTCTGCTTTTCAGTATGATATCTAGGTTAGTTATAACTTTCCTTCCAAGCAGTAAGAGTCTTTTAACTTCATGGCTGCAATCATCATCTGCAGTGATTTTGGAGCCCCCAAAAGTAAAATCAGCAACTGTTTCTACTGTTTTGCCATCTATGTGCCATGAAGGGATAGGACCAGATGCCATGATTTAATTTTCTGAATGTTGAGTTTTAAGTCAACTTTTTCAATCTCCTCTTTCACTTTCATCAAGAAGCTCTTTAGTTCTTCTTCACTTTCCGCCATAAGGGTGGTGTCATCTGTATATCTGTGGTTATTTATATATCTGTATGCAATATTGATTCCAGCTTGTGCTTCCTCCAGCCCAGAGTTTCTCATGTACTCTGCATATAAGTTAAATAAGTAGGAGGACAATATACAGCCTTGACGTACTCCTTTTCCAATTTGGAACCAGTCTGTTGTTCCATGTCCAGTTCTAACTTTTGCTTCCTGACCTGTATACAGATTTCTCAAGAGGCAGATCAGGTGTCTGGTATTCCCATCTCGTTATGAATGTTCCACAGTTTATTGTGATCCACACAGTCAAAGGTTTTGGCATAATCAATAAAGCAGAAAGAGATGTTTTGTTTGGAACTCTCTTGCTTTTTCAACGATAAAGCGGATGTTGGCAATTTGATCTCTGGTTCCTCTACCTTTTCTAAAGTCAACTTGAGCATCTGGAAGTTCAAGGTTCACGTATTGCTGAAGCCTGGCTGGAGAATTTTAAGCATTAATTTACTAGCATGTGAAATGAGTGCAATTGTGTGGAAGTTAGAATATTTTTTGGCATTGCCTTTCTTTGGGATTGTGATGAAAATTTACCTTTTCCCATCCTGTGGCTGCTGCTGAGTTTTCCAAATTTTTGCAGCATCATCTTTCAGGATTTGAAATAGCTCAACTGGAATACCATCACCTCCGTTAGCTTTGTTCATAGTGATGCTTCCTAAGACCCACTTGACTTCACATTCTAGGATGTCTGGCTCTAGGTGAGTGAATAGACCATTGTGATAATCTGAGTAGTGAAGATGTTTTTTATACAGTTCTGTATATTATTGCCACCTCTTCTTAATAGCTTCTGCTTCTATTAGTTCCCTACCATTTCTACCCTTTATTGAGCCAATTTTTGCATAAAATGTTCCCTTGGTATCTCTAATTTTCCTAAAGAGATTTCTAGTCTTTTCCATTCTGTTGTTTTTCTCTATTTCATTGCAATGACTGCAGAGGAAGGCTTTCTTATCTCTCCTTGCTATTCTTTGGAACTCTGCATTCATATGGGTATATCTTTCCTTGTCTCCTTTGCTTTTTGCTTCCCTTCTTTTCACAGCTATTTGTAAGGCCTTCTCAGACAGCCATTTTGTTTTATTGCATTTCTTATTGTTTTTAGATTCTTTAATGATAGCCATTTCAACTGGTGTAAGGTGTTATCTCACTGCACTTTTTATTTGTCTTTCTCTGATGATTAGTGATATTGGATATCTTTTCATGTGTCTCTTGGCCATCTGTATGCCTTCTTTGGAGAAGTGTCCATTAAGGTGTTCTGCCCATTTTCTGTTTGCTTTTTTTTTAAATTGAACTTCATCTGCTGTTTTTATATTTTGCAGATTAATCACTCAGTTGCTTCCTTTTCAAATCTTTTCTCTCATAATCTGAGGGTTTTTGTCTTTTTTCTTTTGTTGATGTTTTGTTTACTGTACAAAAGCTAAGTTTAATTAGATCCCACTTGTTAATTTTTGTTGTTTTCAGTTTCAGAGGGAATCAAAAAAGATCTCATGATCTATGTCCAAGAGTGTTCTGTCTATATTTTCCTCTATGAGTTTTATAGTATCTAGTCTTACATTTAGATCTTGAATCCATTTTAAATGTATTTTTTGAATGGTGTCAGAGAATATTCTAATTGTATTTCTTTACATGTAACTATCCAGTTTTCCCAGCACCACTTATTTAAGAGACTGTCTTTTTCCTGTTGTACATTCTTGCCTACTTGTCATAGATTAGATGATCATATGTACATGGGTTTGTTTCTGAAATTTAAATCCTATTCTGCTGATCTATATTTCTATTTTTTATGCCAATACCATACTGCTTTGATTACTATAAATCTGTAGTATAGTCTGAAGTCAAGGGTTTGATTCTTCCAGCTCTGTTTTTTCTTTTTCGACTCATGTCTTTTTTATTTCCATATATGTTGCAATTTTTTGTTGTTGGTCTAATTAGTGTAGTCATTTTGATAATATTGATTCTTCCAATCCAAGACCATGGTCTATATCTCCATTCATTTGTGTTGTCATTAACTTCTTTCATCAGTGTCTATATTTTTCTGAATATAAGTATTTTGCCTCCTTAGAGAGGCTTACTTCTAGGTATTTTACTCTTCTTGATTTGTCAGTAAATGGGATCATTTTCTTAATTTCTATTTCTGATCTTTTGTAGTTAGTGTATAGAAAAGCAAGGGATTTCTGTGTATAAACTTTGTATTCTGCAACTTTGCCAAATTCATTGATGAGCTCTAGTACCTTTCTTGGAGAATGTTTAGGATTTTCCCTATATAGTACCATGTCATCTACAAACAATGACACTTTTACTTCTTTTCCAATTTTGATTCTTTTAATTTATTTTTATTTTCTGTTAGCTATGGCTAGGAACAACAACAACAAAAAAAAAAACAACTATGTTTACCACAAATAGAGACAGTGGCTATCCAATGCCTTAGTTGGTCTTAGAGGAAATGCTTTCAGTTTTTCACAATTGAGAATATTTTCCATGAGTTTGTCATATATAGCTTTTATTTTGTTGAGGTAGATTCCCTCTGTGTCCATTTTCTGGAGAGTTTTTAATTCCAAGTGGGTTTGGGTTTTCTCAAAGCGTTTTTCTACATCTATTGAGATTATTGGTTTTTATTCTTCAGTTTATTAATGTGGTGCTTCACATTCATTGATTTATGTATGCTGAAGAATCCTTGAATCCCAGGGATACATCTGAATTGGCCCCAGTGTATGATCCTTTCAGTGTGTTACTGTATTTGGTTTTCCATAATTTTTTTTTTTGAATTTTTGGGGTCCATGTTCATCAATGATATTAGTCTATAACTTTTTCTGTGTATATAATATCTTTTTCTGGTTTTGACATCAAAGTGATGGTAGCCTTGTTGAATAAGGTTGGGAGTGCTCTTTCTTCTGCAATTTTTGAAATACTTTGAAGAAGATAGGCGTTAACTCTTCTCTAAATGTTTGATAGAATTCACCTATGAAGCCATCTGGTCCTATATGTTAATTTGTTGGAAGGCCGAGGTCAGGAGCAGCAGCCCAGAGGAGCAACCAGCATCCAAGGAGCTGCGGCTGTGCGGGTGCAAGAGCGTCAAGAGGAGCTACTCCACGTTCAAGAGGGGGAGCTGTGAGGAAAGACCTCTCCTTCAAGGTAAGGAGCAGCTGCTATGCTTTGTTGGACCAGCCATGAAGAGATACCCCACGTCCAAGGTAAGAGAAACCCAAGTAGGACGGTAGGTGTTGCAAGAGGGAATCAGAGGGCAGACACACTGAAATCATGAAAACAGAACACTAGCCAATCTGATCACATGGACCACAGCCTTGTCTAACTCAATGAAACTAAGCCATGTCATGTGGGGCCACCCAAGACGGACGGGTCATGGCGGAAAAGTCTGACAGATTGTGGTCCACTGGAGAAGGGAATGGCAAACCACTTCAGTATTCTTGCCTAGAGAACCCCATGAACAGTATAAAAGGGCAAAAAGATAGAGCACTGAAAGATGAACTCCTCATGTTGGTAGGTGCCCAATATGCTACTGGAGATCAGTAGAGAATTAACTCCAGAAAGAATAAAGGGATGGAGCCAAAGCAAAAATAATACCCAGCTGTAGATGTGACTAGTGATAGAAGCAAGGTACGATGCTGTAAGGATCAATATTGCATAGGAACCTGGAATGTTAGGTCCATTAATCAAGGCAAATTGGAAGTGGTCAAACAGGAGATGACAAGAGTGAATGTCAACATTCTAGGAATCAGTAAACTGAGATGGACTGGAATGGGTGAATTTAACTCAGATGACCATTTTATCTACTACTGTGGGCAGGAATTCAGTAGAAGAAATGGAGTTGCCATCATGGTCAACAAAAGAATCTGAAATGCAGTACTTAGATGAAATCTCAAAAATGACAGAATAATCTTTGTTCTTTTCCAAGGCAAACCATTCAATACCATGGTAATCCAAGCCTATACCCTAATCAGTAATGATGAAGAAGATGAACTTGATTGGTTCTATGAAGACCTACAAGACCTTTTAGAACTAACATCCCCAAAACACTGTCCTTTTCATTATAGAGGATCAGAATTCAAAAGTAGGAAGTCAAAAAAAAACCTGGAGTAACAGGCAAATTTGGCCTTGGAGTACAGAATGAAGCAGGCAAAGGCTAATAGACTTTTGCTAAGAGCATACACTGGTCATAACAAACACCCTCTTACAACAACAGAAGAGAAGACTACACATGGACATCACTAGATGGTCCACACCAAAATCAGATTGATTATATTCTTTGCAGCCAAAGATGGAGAAGCTCTATAAAGTCAGCAAAAACAAGACTGAGAGCTGACTGTGGCTCAGATCATGAACGCCTTATTGGCAAATTCAGACTTAAATTGAAGAAAGTAGGAAAAACCACTAGACCATACAGGTATGACCTAAAACAAATCCCTAACGATTATACGGTGGAAGTGAGAAACAGATTTAAGGCAGTAGATCTGATAGACGGAGTGCCTGATGAACTATGGACGGAGCTTAGTGATACTGTGAAGGAGACAGTGGGCAAGACCACCCCCAAGAAAAAGAAATGCAAAAATGAAAATGGCTGTCTGAGGAGGCCTTACAAATAGCTGTGAAAAGAAGA